>VZTH01016977.1:423527-545298 GCA_013397815.1 Aleadryas rufinucha
GGGGGGGGGGCGGTTGCCGCCGCCTGGTAGATGGAAAACTATGAATTTTACATCTGAATTGCCAGATGGAGAATGGTTAATTTATAGGTTATGTATTGTTTACGTTGAGAGCCTCCGGTCAGGAATTTAGGTCCGTAACTTCATCCCGCTGCATATAAATCACTATCTGTTCTTCAAAACAAATCAACAATTAATGACGGTGAACAGTCCTGGAAAATTAAACTGCAGCAGACCAGCTCCTACAGAGCTGGATTTTGTCTTGCCAGCCTTATTCCGACTTTTATGCTTGCTTGCTGCGCGGTTGCTTTCTGAGAGCTATGATTATTTAGTTAGGCGTTGTGTTTTCCCATTTAACACAACTGCTGAAGCGTTCTCGTGTTGGTCTTTGTTTTGTGCTTGCCGGGTAGGTGCTTTGGCTGTAATTGATTTCTCTTCGCTAGGGATGGAATAGGGATGGAGCGTTGAAAATTTGAGTGAAAATTATAGTTGAAAACGAGTGTCAAATCACGTTTTGGGAAGGGGATAAGACGACGTGCATTCTTTCAGGTTTTCCCCCTCCTAACTAGTGGAGTTGTTCAGTTTTCAGGTGGTAGAAATTTTGCCCGATATGTCTTGTACTGTAGATATGCTAAATATTATACTGTGTAAAGTGATACCTCAGAAAGAAGTGAAACAGCTGAATGTATGCCATGCTCAGGCCACCTGAAAGAAGACTGACAGTGACAGGCCGTCAGGTAAGGTAGTTTAGCAGAGGTGTGTGTTTCGTGTTCATCACAGCGTTTGAAAGCGTGCACTGCTGGAGGAAGTAGTTTAGTACTTCAGCACTTGCATGACATCTTGTGTCTGTGTCTGAAGCAATGTTGAACTTAATTACTATAAGGTGGGGGGTATGATGTGTCTGGGTGTGGTGTGGTGTTTGGTTAGGGGTTTTTTATATAGATCCTATACTGTAGTATTTGCCTGTGCGTTTCTTGCATCCTCTTTACTAGTTTGTATACAGACTGGATAAATTATAGCTCAGTTTTTGATGAAACAACTAAATAAAATGGAAAATCATATGTTTAGCACTTGTATGCAACTTCTTTTTCCTCTTGTAAATATTGAATTTAGACTTTATTTAGCACACTTACTTATGGACTGAAATTGAGCAAGTCACCTAAGTCGTTATTAAGCTGTAATTAACCATATAAAAGCCAACAGTCATTATTAGCATCTGGAAAAGCACAGTAATGAAATATGGGCATAACCTCAGGCATTATTCGTTTTTATCTGTAGAACAGGAGGTTCTGTTACCTCCTCTGGATTGAGAGAGATGCATTTTCTTTTGGGATATGTTGCTCTCTACCAGACTTTCAGGTTACACCTTTTTCCTCTCTTTCTTTCTTTCTTCTTCAGTCACTCAATTTATAGTCATACAGAAGAGTAAGGGGGTGTATGGGTATGTGTATGTATGGGTATGAATCTTCTGGTTTAGTAAAGGATTTTTATTTAAAGGTGTTTAAGGTAAATGGTTTTTTTTTCTTTAAACCTGAATTGCGAGAGGTGTTAAAGACTACTTGTTGCACAAGGAGAATTTTCATGGGCGCAACAAATAAGAAAATGTGAAGCTGAACAGTAAAAGCATGCAAAATTGCAGATGGAAGGAAAATGTGATACTGCAACTCATTATTTTTCCCTGTCATTTTCACTCTAATATCCCTATCCCTTTATATTGCTTGCCCCAAGTATTATGCCAAGTAAAAGGAAGGTGTGTCTTTCCTGCTGCCTTCAGAGAAGTTCCTTTTTAGAATCAAAAAGTAGTTCTGATATGTGGAACATTATCTTACCACTTGTCAGTATAATTCTCCTTTTAACAGATATCTAAAGTAATGGTGTTTTTACTCTTAGCGCAAAATGTCAACACTGCAACCTGAAATAGTCTTTGGATAGATTGAGAGAATATTGGAGGCTTTCAGTCAATTCTGAAACTAGGTGGTAAGGGAAGACTGAGGAAACTTTTAAAAGACGTGTTATGTGACAGTCCTTAGTGGTGAAGTGTTGTGTTAATTTTCCAAATTTGTAGGCCCTCTGGACTGTCTGAACAGCACTGATAGATCCTGGGAGGAATCAAGGCTTTTAAAGAATTGTAAAATATATGCTTTTAAAAAAAGCATCTTTTCTTGCCCTCAGAGATTGGACATCTAAAACTCAAGGCTGTGCATGTATATAAGTTACATACCTATTGCTTTTCCATTGGTAGCCTCTTCAGTTGAATGTAGTCATGTAGAAAAGCTGAAGGGTTTTTTATCTGTTTAGTTCTGTTACTAAGAACAGAACTTAGTATAGTTCTGTGAAGTAAAAAGAAGTAAAATATATCAAAAGTGAAGTGTATGAATGAAAATTAACTTTATTATTTTAGGAATTTAGTGTTTTGTTTCAAAACCTCTTTGGAACATTTAGAATTCCACAATAAAAATAGCTGTTTATGCGAATATTTGCTGTAAGAAATCCAACTTGAAAGAATTCAATGAAATACAAGTAATATTTTAGTTTCATTTCTAAGAATCACAATGTTGACACCTCCATTCTTTTTAAAGGTTATTACTGTCTGTCTCAGTGTATACTGCTTTTCAACCTTTTCTAAAGTGTGAAGAAGTCCTTGAAGTAGGTTCTGAGGATTAAGACCTCTATTACTTTGTCCCCATCTGTGGAATTTACTCTTTTGCATCCCACCCCAAGTGGTAGAAAAACATTCTGCATCATTCTGCTTGCTTAATACTGCCTGATCTTCAGTTCTGTTTTTTCAGCTCACAACAACTTTGGTTTTAGTATGCTTCAAGAAATAATAAAAAAAGTGCCATATCTCATTGAGAACAGATGGGGATGTTTGTACTAATCGTCTTGTGTCTGCCACCATTTATATCGGAATACCATAACCAGGGATCAGGACCCCATCTGGGGTTTTCTAATTTAGACCCTGTTCTTTAAAGATTGATTCCAGACAATACTAACTGTGTGTACTTTTTCTCTGACTTAATTAGGAGTCCTGGTGGATGTTTCTGCTGCTGAAATGGGATGCTTCACTTGCATGCTTTTTAATGGACAAATAAAGACATGAAGTTAGCAGTCAAAAATGTGATTGTCTTAATTGCTTCCATTGTAGTCACCTAAACTACGTTTTCATAGAACATAGAATGGCCTGGGTTGGAAGGGACCTTAGAGATGATATAGTTCCAACTGCCCTGCCATGGACAGGGAGCTTTCCACTAGACCAGGTTTCTCAGAGCCCTACCCAACCTGTCCTTAAACACTTCCAAGGATGGGGCATCCACAAACTCTGTGAGCAACCTTTTCCAGTGTCTCACTACTAAAGTAAAGAACTTTTCCCCAATATCTTGTCTAAACCTATTCTCAATTTAAAGCCAATCCCTCTTGTCCTGTCAGTACGTGCTCTTGTGAAAAGTCCGTTCATCTTTCTTGTAGGCTCCCTTCAGGTACTGGAAGGTCACAATTAGGTCATCCCAAAGCCTTCTATTCTTCAGGCTGAACAATCCCAATTCTCTCAGCCTTTCCTCATAGGAGAGATGTTCCATACCTCTAATCAACTTTGTGGCCCTCTGGACTTGCTGGCTGATGTCCTTCCTTTGATGGGGACAGGAGTCTGTAGCTCTTTTAAAGAGTATTAGATTCAACTAAAATGTGATCACTTAGGAAGTGACTCTTGAGAAGTTGGTAGTCCACAACTTCTGCCAAAGCAGCCTTTGGTTCTCTCTGAGACATCCCAGTACATCCACATTGTAGCTCAATTCAGTGTCAAAAACCTTCATTCTGAGAGTCTTAGAAAGAAAGGGAACAGATAAAAAACTACTGCAAGGAAAAAACCAACCAACCAAAAACCTAACAGTTACCCACAGTAAGTACAAACATACTGCTTGTGAGGAAGTCCTGAAAAAAATTTCCATCAAAACTTCCTGTATGTAATCTTTGGGCCACCTTGAGTTTGACTGTTCACTTCTGTTAGTACTGCTTTGTTAAGTAGGTGTACATTCCAATGAAGACAATCAGATTTCTAGGAAATCTTTGTCACCACATATGTTAGGTTTTGTTCTTAACAAAAAAGAATTGAATAGTTGTCAGTTAGGAGAAATGAGCAGAAGAAACTTCATGGAAACTTGTAATTAAATTTAGGGATTTTTTTTTTATTTTTCTGCATCTACCTATGTAAAATTTCAAAGGCTTTTCTTGGGGAAAATGTACAGAGATGCCAGGCAGCTTGCCATTAGGTGTGATATTTTCTCTGATAATTTTGTTGGTTTTGTTATTTGGCAGTTCAGTTTGAAGCATCATGTGTCATTCCTGAACACAGAAACAAAGTGTATAGAAGTAACTGTGGCTTTTTGTGTCATTAGTTTGTGAAAGCTTTTGTGACGGACGATGTCTGTGGACAACCCAAGTGCCACCCAGTGCTTTTCAAAAGTCCAAGGGAGACAAATTCACCTAATTCATGGTATAAAATAAAGTTTACATTTGCTTTTCTTCCTCTGAGTATGAACTGGTCAGAATAAGGCTATAATTTTTACTTTCCTGGGTTTTTGAAATGGAAGAAAGAATAGATAAGCCAATGATAAACTCTTCAGAAGAGTTGTGAGGACGTTTCTCAGAGAGACAACAAACAGGAGATGCATTTCCTCTTCCATTTGCCCAACTTAGATCATGCAGTTTGTAATTCCTTTGGTTACAGAAATGCTTCCAAGAGCTAAGAAAAGAGATTTTGATGCATATACAGTTCCTGGAAAGAAATATCCTTGTCTCTTTTTTGACTGGCCAATCTGTACTTTGAGAACGTGAAACATTTTGAAAGTTATCCCCGAAGTTACAAATGTTGCCTGTAGTAAGTTCTGCATTGGGTTCTCCGTACTGCATTTTGTGTATGTATGTATATAAAAGCACATTTAGAGTAACTTTTTATTTCTTAAAGGGCCATTGCCCCTGAATCTTCTGTATTACATACAAAAAAGCTTTAAAACAATATTTAAATTGCAAATTCTTTTTAAAAATAGTCAACAGTTTAAATTAATTGATGTCCCTCTATCAGAGTCGACGGACATATTTTCCAAACCTGGAAAGTGTAAAATGAATTGACAGGGGACTGTGGGAAGGGAAAAGCATATCTAGTAATTTGAATGATTAAATGTCACTTTGGGATACTGGAATTCATTCTTTCTGTCAGTTTCTTGTGATCCCAGGCAAGTCTATTTAAACCAAACTTCCCACAAGAGCTTATTAGTAGTGCATTGATTTCCTGGGAGACAGGCTTTAGACCTGGACTACTTCTGCTTGGCTCAACAGATGCTTTAGTTTAAGATGCAGCGCTGGATAAATTGGCATACTTTAAAAGTTGTGTCCTAAATTTCTCTAGCTGTACAGGCAAAGTTGGTGTCTAGTTCTTAAATTTCAGTCTGTAACTTGGGTTAGTCATCTATGAAATGAGACAAATACTTATTTTTATGAAAAATTTGTGAAAGTGTTGCAAAAAGGAGTTCATTTTTATGGCACGCTAACATAATACAGCCATAACACAAAAGCTGAGTAAGAAATTAAGTCTCTTCAGAGTGTGGCTTAAATAAAGTATAATAAGGGACACACATAAAATTATAAGGAGAAAAGTTGAATAGCTTCTTTGCTTTGAATGAGAAAGAAATCCAGTGGTGTGGAAAAAAAGTAGTGAAGGGTCAGGTACATCAGCTCCTTTGTGTGTATTCTCTTTAATATTGTAAAGTTTAAAGGAACTTTAAATTCTGTTTCTTAATAACTGATTTTACAACTATTTCTGTATTTTCACTATTCCTTTTTACGCAGACTTAATAAACAAATTCACTGTATGGATGTGTTCGTCTCAGTCTTTAGGTTGTAACCTTTAGCTTTGTGTATCTAAGGCTAGTGGATGGAATGCTGTTAGTAGCAGTAGGTTTTTCTCTTTTAGCAGCTTTGTGTGGGGTGTGATATGAGAGCTTTTCAGTGGATTCTTGCAAGTGTTTGTTATTGGTAGAAGGGCAGTGTAACATGGTGTTTGCATGCTGTATGCTCTGGAAAGGACTGAGATCTCCTGGGGCTGCATTCCCCTCCTGCCAGCTGCAGCTGACTTTTCTACTCTGATCTCTCTTTAGTGGTTTCTCTGTCTAGTTTGTCCTCATATCTCTTGGACTTCTGATTCCAGTCGTTCATTGTACAGTGTACTTCCTCTCTCACCTTTTTCAACATGTCTTAGGCTTTACAGAATCATGGAATGGATAAGGTTGGAAGGGACCACTGGAGGTCGTCTAGTGCAACTCCCTGGCTCAAACAGCATCCCCTAAAGCACATTTCTTGGAACTATGTCCTGATGGCTTTTGGATGTCTCTGGGGAAGGAGACTTTGCAACCTTTCTAGGCAGCCTGTTTCAGTGCTCAGTCATCCCTATGGAATAGGAGTTCTTCCTCATGTTCACGTGGAACTTTGTGCATCAGTTTCTGCCCGTTGCCTCTTGTCCTATTGCTCGGCACCATGATGAAGAGCCTGGTTCCATCCTCTTGATGCCCTCCCTTCAGATACTTATGTACATTGTGCATCTTAGGAGCCTTGAGGCTGATAGGGTATGTCAGCTGTGGTGTATGGTGGTGAGATTTTGTTTCTTTGTTTGTAATTTTTTCTGCGTTTTGTTTCTATTTTTTTCTTTTTTTGTTTCTTTTTCTTCCCTCTCTCATGAACTTTGCTTCTCGGTTGAATGCCTTTCCTGTAACCCCTAAACTTTTTAGTCCATTTGTCTGATAGAGCTTGTTGGTCCCTGCAGTGGAGTTAGTAGAAGTGTGTCCAAACCTCAGCTGTTTCTATGGTAAGCTGGGCTTTCTGTCTTAATTAAGACAGACGGCTCTTGAGCTGAGAATCTGGCTGAGGTGTGAACAAATCCAGCTTTTTGTACTAAAGAAACAGCAACATCTGGCTGTAAGCAGACAGGTGGATTAGTGATGGATTCACCTGTCAGCAGGATTTACCAGATGTATTTGTTAGTCTGGTTTGGCTATGTTAACCTTCTAACTTCAGGGGAATAAGGAGAGAGCAACCTATAGTGTGTGCCTGAGCAATTCTTGTACCTTAAGTAATAGGTGGAAACTTTCTGAACTGTTGTATCGTGGTTGTAGGCTTACAATCATAGTGCCCGCAGCTATATTTATTTATTACTAATTTAAAACTTGCTCCTTTCAGTTGCAAAACTTGTCCTTTTAAAATAAATAAGGATTAGTTTCCTATAGGTATTACTTGTGTCTCAGTGGCTTCTATTTATGGAACACAATCCAGTAGGGAGTGTATACGGTTTTTCATCATTGTTTTTGATTTAATTTTTTGTTAACGCTGTCCTGGGTAGGAGGAGAAGTCTCCCTTGGGAGTGGGTTACAGGGTATTGTAAGGCAGTGATCTAGCCTAGTAAAATGAGATCCGTGTCCTTACTGCACATCAGCACAGATCTGAGCCTGACGGAGGCACAGCCCACACACTGCACACCATGAGTTTGTCTGTCATTGTGCAGCAAATGTGGCATAGAACCATAGAAATTGTCGAGCTGGAAGGAATTCATAAGGGTCATGAAGTCCAATTTCCTGCTTCACATAAGACTACCTAAAACTAAATCGTATAATTAAGAGTGTTGTCTAGACACTCCTTTAAATCTGACAGATTTGGTGCCATGGCCACTTCCCTGGGGAAGCCTGTACCAGTGACTGACCACCTGTCAGTGAAGAACCTTTTCCTAAAGTCCAATCTGAACTTCCTCTGATGCAGCTTCATTCCATCTCCTTGTGTCCAAATGAGAGTGATGAGCTGCAGCTGAAGGAGAACTAAATATTGAACATGAACTTCAAAGCAGAAAACAAATCAGAGTCTGGAAATTTACTATCAAGAAAGTTGACATAGCTGTACATATGCTCCTGTTTATACCAAAACCGGGATTAAAATGTACTAATGTATGTAGATTTCTGAAAGTGGCTTACAAAGAAGATAGACTCCACTCAGTGGTGCCCAGTAATAGATCCAGAGGCAATGTGCACAAACTGGAACACAAGAGGCTCCTTGTGAACATTTTCACTGTGACGATAATCAAGAACCAGTACAGGTTGCTCTGGGATTTTGCAAAGTCGCTATCCTGGGAGATCCTCAAAAGCTGTCTGGATGCACTCCTTGGCAAACTGGCTTTAGCAACTCTTCTTCAGCAGGGAGATTCGACCAGGTGACCTCCAGAGGTCCCTTCCAACCTCAACCATTCCGTAAAAATTCAACCCCATAGGGCTAAGTAATTGTAAGGGTATTAGAAAAAGTTGCAGGAGTCAATATATTATTGGCAGAGAACTTACATGTTGGTTGAGCGTTGAGGTAGGTGTCAAAGGTAAGTTAAGACTTAAATATTAAAAGTATCTTCAGCTTTTTTTTTTTTTAAGTGATTGTTGGGGTTTTAAGAGTTCTCTTTTTATTTTCTTTTTCTTTTGAAAGAATTTTTTCCCCACACATGTACATTGCTGAGAGGGAGTCATTGCCAAGGTACTTGAGGGAGACAAAGGACTTCGCTGGGGAGGAGCCCCGGCCGACTGGCCCCTTTTACCTAGGAAGAGGGGGTTGGGCAGGGCCCCTAGTTTCACTTGTGCTCTGGCATTCGGAGGGGAAAGAGGCTGCATCGCTGTGGAGAGAATTCACCANACTGGGGTACTGCTTCTGTTTGGTATCACTGCCATAGTTACTGTTGTTTGTTTGCCTTGTTTTATATATATATATATATCTATATGTGTGTGTGTATGTATGTATTAGTAAAGAACTGTTATTCCTATTCCTCATACATTTGCCTGAAAGCCCCTTAATTTCAAAATTATAGAAATCGAAAGGGAAGGGGGTTGCATTTTCCATTCCAAGGGAGGTTCTCGCCTTCCTTACAGACACCTGTCTTTTAAAACCAAGACAGTGATCTTACTGGCAGATTCATATATGATGGTAGGATGAGTAGGTTCTGAAAGTGCTGCTGGTCCTTGTGCTCTTACAATGCACTTAGTTCACACGGTTGTGGTGTGTCTTCATCTAATTTGTACTTTGTGATCAGTTATGGGTTCTTTCCCTGTCTTTGGGGGGACAGTTATTTTTTCAGTCTGCTTTTCTGTCACAGTTTTGCAAAAAGTAAAATAAACTGTTTTAGCTGGGAAGAAAAGCTGAACTGATAGAAGCCATCTGGGTAGACAACTTCTATTTGTAAAACACCCAGCTGAATGTGTTTTTGGTACTAAGATTGTTATAGGGAGTTATAATATAAATGTGTATTTATAATTCATATTGACTAGGAGTGGATGCACTGTTGTTTGGAACAACATCCGACTTTGCAGTTCAATACCCATGCTTTCTTTTAGGTCTTACAGTTCGGTCCATCCCACTAGTGTTCTTTGTTTGATATTTAGTAATTCTGTATCAAATAATTTGCAGTAGGATGTAAAGCATATAATTTTCTATTTTTAAAATTATATGCAAATTAGGCATGGAAGGGCATGTCGTTTAGGTATATAAATTCTGACTTGTTACGAAAGCACCTCTATATTGATTGACCATTGTGAAATTTTACAAAAAGTCATTTTGCTTCTATGGTAGCATACTAGTATTCTTTTTTTAAATTATTATTTTATTTTATTTTAGTTGCTTATTTTATTTATTTTTAGTACTTATTTTGTTTTTTTAATATTCTTAGCGTTGGGTTTTTTTTTTCTTGGGGGGGATGTTTGTTTAATTTTAATTCTTACCAAAAACCCCCCAAACAAAACAAAAAACCAACAAAATTTCATGGTTAGACTCAATAAGGCATTTTTAGCCAAATAAATGGTACACTAAAATAATACCAAGTGTTGTTTCCTCCCATAGGGCAACACAGAGATTAAACTTGATTTGTGCCTGATGTCTGTGTGTTGTAGTTGTCTTCTGCTTCCTGTTACATTCCCCTTATTTTCCTCATGGCTTCCATGCCATTCTTACATGGGTTTTTTTTCTCTCCTTGTGTGAATACTACAGCTGCTAATCATTTGAAATTATGTAATGCAAGATATCTGAAGTTTCTGTGACTGCTTTTTGTTACTCTGTTTTGAAAATAGTTAATGTAAAGGAAAAAAAATAGTTCCTGCCTCTTTTTCCCCATTCTTTTGTAGCAGTTGGAGAAAGGAAACAAATAATTCCTGCCTCACTAAACCTTAAAGTAAATTCCCTGCTAAAAGAGGACTGTGTCAATATTATGACCATAAACCAGTGATACCGTTACTGAATTTTGATACCTAGGCTGGTTGTCAGTTCTTCTCTTCTTTTAGAGTACCAGCCTAAGAACTTTCAGTGTTTTTGGTGATTCTGGAAAAAGAATGTGTTGTGGAGTTCAGGGTCTGCTTTTCAAATAACTGTTCACGGTACTGTATCAAAGCAAGGTGCTAATCTCTGCATATTGATCAAGTTGTGCTGTATTCTATTTGGATATTTTGCTTCAGTTATTGACAAGAAAGTAATTCTTAAATTTTAATTTAAAATCTAGAAGTCTGCCTCTCATGATCAGTTTTTCTTCATTGAGCTATTTATCTTCAAACTTTTGTCTTATGGTGGTTCATTTTCTTTGGGTGGGATCTCCTAGTATTTCTGGGATTTATGGTGATTTCTGCCTCTCTTCTACTTACTCTCCTGACAGTCTCTTCTTGTTGCCTCTGTGTATGTGCTGTCCTCATATAATAGACTTCATGTGTGCTTCTTCCAGTTTATATTATCGGAATGGTAGGTGCTGGTCACTGCACATAGTATTCCAAGCAAGTTCTTACCAGTACCATAAAATGGGTGTTAGATGTTGAGGTTTTGGTTTTGTGGGGGTTGGTTGGTTGGTTTGTTCCTCAGAATCAAAGAATGGGTTGGGTTGGAAGGGACCACAGTGGGTCACGTGGTCCAACCTCTCTGCTCAGGCAGGGTCACCCTAGATGACATTGCACATGATTGTGTCCAGGTAGTGCTTGAGTATCTTTAGTGAGGAGTGGAGGTTCTTGAAGTACCTTGTCCTAGCATTAATGCTGAATAGAAAAATCACCACGAGACTATACTTGAACCCAGTCAAAGGACCCCTCTTTGGACCCCTGTTGTTTTCCCCTTACAGCATATATTCTTGTTTAGATGCTCATATGCAGTCTTTATCTTTGCAAACATTTCAGTTCCTCTAAACTTTTCTTTCAGTGTTTTACTGAATGACAGTCTCATCCATCTCTGCATCCGTCTATGATTTCCAAGTTAATGCTTCCATAATAAATAATATTTGGTGCAAGGAAAGTGCTAATTGTTTTATCCCAGATGAATCAAACATAAATTGTCCCAGGGTAATATGATAAGCCTAGAAGTGACATTTATCCCTGTTTTTGAAATCCTGACTTCAGCATGCAGATTTTTTCTTAAATTCTTAAAATATTATTGATATCAAACTAGTGCAGCTCTAGTGGTGGTATTATTAGTTTTTTTGCTCTGCATTATTAATGAGAGTGCTGCCTTTATTTTCTTGCAGTATACCTTAATTTTTAAAGTTAATTTAAGTTTTTTAAATGGAATGGTACTACACCTTAATTTTTAAATACCTTTAGAAAGCTTTGCATTCCACTGTGGTTCATGAATTCTTGGATGGTGCCCATGTAGTTGCTTGGATTTGAAAATGTGAAGTTCTTAAGTGTAGACATAGTAGCTTCTGATTAAAGATACCTGTTACCAGTTGTCACAGGAAAGTTTTACCTGTCATTTCTTTGAAAATGGATATTCAGCTGACTTTATAGGATACTTCAGTAACTTCTTTCTTTAGTCATTACTATACAGCAGTACTTTTTCCTTTTTGATTCTAGCTACTGAAGTGCAATTTCTTCCTTTTTTTTCAGCTTATTTACAGTGGGTATCTCAGTTTGGCTTAAATTGTATCTTTATTTCTGTATTTCCTGGTCTTTGTGGTAGAACTGTCCTGTTTTGAGGGCTCTAATTCCTACTAGCAACTTCACTAAGACGCTGTTTGAATTCACTTAGTTGTATAAAAACTTTTCTTGCGCCCTAGTCAAGGGTACAAAAGCTTAAATCTTAATTTTGTTCCTTTGGCACGGACATCACCTGTGACCCCCTGTTGGAGTTGTGTACATCACCTAATCACTTCTGTCTGAACACTCTGAGGACTGGTCATAGTTTGTCTTTTCTTAAGATTTTGTGTGGTGTGGTTGCATAATGTGACCACCTAAGGAATGTTTTCCCTAGTACTTGGCTAGCTACTTTGGCTAACTGACAAATATATTGCAGATGTCTATTTTATTAAAATAATTTTTAGTCAGCCTACACTCTTCTTTCTCAGTCAGATTCTTTTACTATTGCCTTCCAATTTTTATCTCTTTGTAATTTCTTTTCCTGCAGCCATGCACAGAAATAAGACATTTTAATTCCTGCAGTCCCTTTTACTTAGTCTTGAGTAGAACTGTGAAAGCAGAGATCCCACAATAATGTCAGTTTTATTTTTCCTTAGGTTGTTGAATGGTTTAATGGTGGATTCTTTTATGTAGTTTCTAATATTTTTTTTTAAACAGAGTGTGTTTCAGTGAAAATGCTGTTTCATAAATGGCACAAAAAAGAGGCAGTTTTGTTAGAAGAAAAATGACAACAATAACATCTGGAAAAATGCTGAAACTTAAGGTTGGGTCACTTATATTTTGTGGTAGCTGCAAGCGTCTGCAACACCACTGGAGAGAGCTGTGTGCTGAGAGAATTTGGTACTGAATACTTTCTCCTTGCTAAATCTTTGGGAGGCTTTCTTTAATGAAGTTTGAAAAAAGTCTTATCAGTGGAAGTGGGGACTTGCCTGTGATCATTTGCTAACTGATTGCGACTCTGTTTAAGTTGCTTAAGGCCCTTTAGTGCACATGTGCTGATATTGGTATTATGTCTTAATGTTTTCTTCTTTGTTCTTTTCCTGAATCCTCCAAATCCTCTGGACATTGTGATGATGTCTCTTCTTGCACAGTTACCACCTGCACATCTTTAATTTTCCACAGAGTGCTTACTTAATATATTAATAAAGAAAGTGAGTGTGCTTTGCTGTATTTTCTAGTATAAGTTTGAAAAAGTATTTTCTAATTTAAACAGGTATTATTACATGTGTATTGACTGTCAAAGATCTGCCATTAATGGCATTCTGTAGTGAAACCCAGTACTTTTTATGTCATTTGTTGGACTGAGAGTGTTACTTTTACTTTATAAGCCGCGTCTTCATTCCAGAAGACATTTAATTAGTGGTTTCTGTAAATTCTTCCTGTATCAGTCCTTAGTATGCTGCCTTACAGAAGTGGGAAGCTAACATTTTATTGATATTATGGATAGTGCTAGTAGCTCGATTTAATGATAGTTAAGTAAACAGTATAACATGATAGATTTCTAGAAGAGAATGGAAAGTTTTAGTCTAGGCATTATACCTGAATCAGTATGAAAAATGACCTGGATTTACATAAGCACCCTTGGTCCAACACTCTAAAGTTTTCTGTTTTATTTAACAGCAGAAAACTGCCGAATTTCAGCTTGGAGTGGCTTTTTTTAGCCAAGTTAAAACTCCCTAGCAGTAGATATAGTATGGAAATAAATTTCGTTTAGTGGCAGTTGGATAATGGAAGTCTTCTAAGTCACTTCTAAGTCACTTCTCACCCTAATCAGTTGTCAATCAGCTATATGCCAGCAGGAATTTGCCAGGATGTAAAGAATTTCTGTAAATGACTTAAATTGTTACATTATTTGTGTTTTATTGATAATATTGATGAAATAGAAAGATGCCTGCCTCTTCCACTTCTCTGAGTTGCTGAGTAATCTCTTAATGATATCTTGTTGCATCTTTCATGGAAATCACATCCTGACAAATTTTTTCAGACATCCTGTGTTGTTGAAACAAAGTTAATGATCTCCAAATGTTTTTCATGGTTTATATTAATTCATACAAGGATGTTAACCTACTGAGGGTGCAAAAATAAAAAATGTATATAAATAATAAAAAGAAATGATAAACTGCATGTTGAAAAAGGAATAGAGCTTTGGAGTGAAATCTATATTGTGATTTATGAGATGGAAAAGATTTTACTTCCTTGCAATATCCCATGAGACAATTTAGGAAAATGTTTTTGCATCTTCTAAACTGTTTTTGTGTTGTTGATGGAATGGCCTATGACAGCAAGAGGCCACTGGTCATCCTGCTTGGTTGTGGAGAAAGTGTCAATGAATATTTGCCAATCCTTTTTTGGCTACACTTCCTTGTTGGAATGATACAAACTGTGGAAACACGTATATTTAGTTCTTTACACATTGAAAATTTTTTCCATGCCAGCCACTTGCTAAATTCACTTGAGCTTCTAATACCTTTGTGAATGTGAGGAAAGTGTTAATTCTCAGTGGCACATTGAAAAATGTCTTCCAAACATAGATTTAAAAGTATATGTATTAGCCTACATAAATTTGATGTATCCTTTCTTAGATTTTATATACATAATTTAAAATTGATCTCAAGAAAAGCTATATAAATAATTATGTATATTCAGTGAATGTTCTGAAAAATAATAATGATGATGGACTTTTCTAAGTTGATCACTGTTTCTGGTGATCTTTTAAGTTCTCATGTTTGGATTCTGGATTTTAAAGAAGGCGATAGTAAGGCGGGAGACAGACTTGAAAGGAATATGGGGTTGATTTGCTAAAGTTTGCTTCATCACTTGGGTAAGATTTCTACAAAACTATCTGGAGGATGAGGATTTAAACACATGTATAGATCTCTGGAAAGTCACTGTTGGCACATGATGACTTCATGTATGTTAAGGCACAGTTTGCTTAATGATTAGCACAGTTAATTAAACCACCGTAGGCAATGTAAACTGTCAGCCAAACAAAATATAATTAAATGGAGTGTGGTTTAAGTCCTCCTTTTAGATAATTGACTTAACATCCTGTAATGATATTTATTGACCTATGAAGTATATTTGCATAGGTACTTAATATGCAAGATATAAATCCATGTTTAATTTGCATAATCACAATCCATATTTTACAGTATTGAGCAAGTAGTATATATGAAGTTAAGCTATTCATGAAGTTATCTAGTATATAGAAAACATCTGAATGTTTTAGTAATGTAATGGCCAGTAGACTTAGCTGGAACTGAGTAGCTATTGGATGCTACTGATTATGTACAGAACTCGTGTGTAGTTTATTTAATTGAGTTTGACCAAATTTTGGCAGTGGTACTTATTACTAATTAACTATGTTTAGATTAATTGATTTTTCCCATTTGTGGTCTGGCTGATAATCATAATTTTACATTAAACATGAGCTTTTGATTTTTGTCACAGGAGGTGAATGACTTTTTAATCCATCCTATTCTAATGCCCAATAAATGCAACTTCCACATTTCCCCCCCATGCTAGTTCTCCTATTGTCACTGTAGAAAGGATATGTGTTTTGTTATCTTTCTTTCTCTTCTCTGTACTACTTTCATTCACCCCCATCTCCGTTATGACTTAGTTTTTAATTTGTCATGCTATTTTATAAATACTATTTCTCAATGTACTGCTACAGACCTGCTCTTAGTTCCTGACTTCAGGTCTTTGAAGTTATAATTGCAGTGGTGCTTCTGTGTTGAAAGAAGCAGTACCTAGACATGTTCAGTCTGACTGTATCATCGCCTTGTGTGCAAAGAGTAGAGTTTGTGTTTTAAATGCTTTATTAGCTTAAAATAGGTTTATTTTCTTCGTAGTTTTTGAAGACTTAACTTACAGTACTGTTTAACATAACTGAAGCAACCAAAGCCTGATTGAATCATGCTTTTTATTTCTATGTATTAGGACTGGAATTTGTTTATTATATACTTGGACATCTATCTCCCTTCTTTGTCCTCATATAACAGCAGAAAAAGTGCACATCTTAGTGTTTAATTTGTGCTTGCATTCTGCATGGTGCAAAGCATTTCGTGTTTTCTTGCCTTAAAAAAGGCATCCATCTGAACATTTTCCTTTTGTCATAGAATCATTGAGGTTGGAAAAGACGTTTAAGATCATTGAGTCCAGCTGTTAACCCAGAACCTCTGTGTTGTCCACTAAACCACGTCCCCAAGTGCTGCATCCATGTGCCTTTTGAACCCTTCAAGGGATGGTGATTCTACTACTTCCCTAGGCAGCCTGTTTCAATGCCTGACCATCCTTCTGGTGAGGAAATTTTTCCTAACATGAAATCTAAACCTCCCCTAGTGCAACTTGAGGCCATATCCTCTTGTGTTCTCACTTATTACCTGGGAGAAGAGGCCGATCCCCACTTCACCACACCTTTTTTCAGGTAGTGGTAGAGAGCAGTAAGGTCCCCTGAGTCTCCTCTTCTCCAAGCTAAACAACCCCAGCTCCCTCAGCCTCTTCTTTTAAGACTTGTGCTCTTTCCATTTTCTTTCCCTTCTGATTGTGTATATGGAATAATACTGGATTTCTGAAAACATAGTGGAGAACTTCTAAAATTTCATTTGATAAAAAAAGCCCCAAAAAACCCCTGTCAGCTGAGTCTCTGTTGAATCTCAAAGAAGCTTTCAAAGGATTTCCTTCTTTCAAAATGCTTGTCATCTTAGAGTCTTCTTTTGCAATACATTGGATCTTTAAAAATGACTTTTAAAAGCTTCTTGAATTCAGTTGTTGGATATCACATCACTGGCCNTTGAAGTTATAATTGCAGTGGTGCTTCTGTGTTGAAAGAAGCAGTACCTAGACATGTTCAGTCTGACTGTATCATCGCCTTGTGTGCAAAGAGTAGAGTTTGTGTTTTAAATGCTTTATTAGCTTAAAATAGGTTTATTTTCTTCGTAGTTTTTGAAGACTTAACTTACAGTACTGTTTAACATAACTGAAGCAACCAAAGCCTGATTGAATCATGCTTTTTATTTCTATGTATTAGGACTGGAATTTGTTTATTATATACTTGGACATCTATCTCCCTTCTTTGTCCTCATATAACAGCAGAAAAAGTGCACATCTTAGTGTTTAATTTGTGCTTGCATTCTGCATGGTGCAAAGCATTTCGTGTTTTCTTGCCTTAAAAAAGGCATCCATCTGAACATTTTCCTTTTGTCATAGAATCATTGAGGTTGGAAAAGACGTTTAAGATCATTGAGTCCAGCTGTTAACCCAGAACCTCTGTGTTGTCCACTAAACCACGTCCCCAAGTGCTGCATCCATGTGCCTTTTGAACCCTTCAAGGGATGGTGATTCTACTACTTCCCTAGGCAGCCTGTTTCAATGCCTGACCATCCTTCTGGTGAGGAAATTTTTCCTAACATGAAATCTAAACCTCCCCTAGTGCAACTTGAGGCCATATCCTCTTGTGTTCTCACTTATTACCTGGGAGAAGAGGCCGATCCCCACTTCACCACACCTTTTTTCAGGTAGTGGTAGAGAGCAGTAAGGTCCCCTGAGTCTCCTCTTCTCCAAGCTAAACAACCCCAGCTCCCTCAGCCTCTTCTTTTAAGACTTGTGCTCTTTCCATTTTCTTTCCCTTCTGATTGTGTATATGGAATAATACTGGATTTCTGAAAACATAGTGGAGAACTTCTAAAATTTCATTTGATAAAAAAAGCCCCAAAAAACCCCTGTCAGCTGAGTCTCTGTTGAATCTCAAAGAAGCTTTCAAAGGATTTCCTTCTTTCAAAATGCTTGTCATCTTAGAGTCTTCTTTTGCAATACATTGGATCTTTAAAAATGACTTTTAAAAACTTCTTGAATTCAGTTGTTGGATATCACATCACTGGCCTATGGATTTTCATTTTCAACATGTTGTAGATACAGTTGGCCTTGAGGCTGTTGTTCTTAGCTGTTACTGTCTTCTTTTTCCATGACAGAAGTTCACTGAAACAGCTGATGTATCTGTAATGTGAAATCACAGAGACTTGCATGTGGCTAGAATCACCAAAACACCCCTCCCTCNGGAGTTATACTGGTAGTCCAGTAGAACAGGAACTTCTAGCAGTGGAATGTAACAAACTAAGTTTTATTTAGGTAATAGTTGAAGTTATAACTGTTGTACAAGGGGGTTACTCAGCATTGGATTTTCTCTTTTTTGAGTGATAGGTTTTGTTTTCTGCTGTTTCTTTGAATGGTTTTTGTTTCTCTCAGTAAAGCTTACCATTAATCCCAAAAAACATTAGGTAGTGATCTGCAAATTCGTATTTTATGGGAAGTTTAGAAGGTTTATAATTCTTTATCCCTTATGTTCTGAGTAATAGGCCATTTCATATAACCTTTTTTAAATTATTTTTGACCCTGTAAGACTACATGTATTAATTCTACAGGAAATTAAGTCCTGTTTATTTTTTTCTATACTTCTGAGAGGGATAGGCTGTGTGCATCCCTGTCTGTAACCTTGGCTGGCTGCTAGGTGCTAACACTGCTGCTCTCTCATTCTTCTTGCTTAATGGAACAGGGAAGGAAATAAGATGAAAAAGCTCATGGGTCAATAGAAATGCAGGGAGATTGCTTTTGTTTTTCACTAACCTTGGTGTCTGCAGGGTTGTTTTATGTTTTTCTCACTTTTCTTCCTTGTAACTGCTGTGCAGCATTTTTTGTCAGTTCTTAAATATGTTATCACAGAGGCACTACCAGTGTCACTGATGGCTCAACTTTGGCAAGGGATGAGTCAGTTCATTTTGGAGCTGTCTGGAACTGGCTNTAGAAATGCAGGGAGATTGCTTTTGTTTTTCACTAACCTTGGTGTCTGCAGGGTTGTTTTATGTTTTTCTCACTTTTCTTCCTTGTAACTGCTGTGCAGCATTTTTTGTCAGTTCTTAAATATGTTATCACAGAGGCACTACCAGTGTCACTGATGGCTCAACTTTGGCAAGGGATGAGTCAGTTCATTTTGGAGCTGTCTGGAACTGGCTCTGTTTGTTATGGGAGCAGCCCTTGGTCTCTTCCCACAGGGACATCCCTTCAGCCTCCCCCACTACGAAAACCTTGACACATAAACACAATACAGATGTTCAGTTTCATCCAGACCTTGGATGCCACTGAAGCTTAAAAGCTTGGTTGTGTGGCAGTTGGACATATGAGCTGGACAGTTCAACTTGACTGTAATGTATGAGTTTCAGTCTTTGAATTATTTCAGAATGTGCTCCAAATAGGACTACATCACCATGTTCTAATCAAGTTTGCACTGTATTTGATCTGATCTGACAGCTATCCACCACTGGAAAATGGAGTTTTGTTCCCCAGTTCCCTTAGTTCCTGTTCTTTCCCTTGAGTTAGCTTTGATGCTTGTCACACGCTTTTCAAAAACAATTAGGCTTGTTTTTTGCATTGGTGAGTTTGATTGGTCCAATGAAGCATCTGATGCTTTTATACATTCTCAGATTCAGGGGAGCAAGGCTCCCTTCTGCTGTGATGAGCTGTTAAAATGAATTTAGTTATAATATATAATATCATCTCATCTGAAAGGTAGAATGGAATATCTATGTCAAACAGCAAGAAGAATGAACTTTATTACAATTTCTGTGTGCTTTTGAGGAGTCCTAGGCTTACTGTCATGACAGTGCATTAAAGAAATATAACAGAGATAAGTGACATCATATTTTAGTATTAGAAAAAGTTACTTCGATGGGTTTTGTCTCCTCCCAGCTTTGTTGTTATCAGTTTTAACTGCAACTGCAAGTACATAGCGCTGTTCCACTACTGGGTATGTGTAGGTAAAGAGAAGATGACAGAAACTGAGTTGACTTTTGTGTATCTGTTGAAGTATCTTGCACGTCATGCCTGTTGAATGAAATCTAATTATGTTCATTCTACTCATGTTTTCCCTATTTACAAAAATAAAATATGTTGTTCTGTATATGTTCTTTGCAAAAAAAAAAATTAAAAGCCAATGTCAACTTTTTGTTTGCTAAAAGATGAGTGAAGATGAAGCAAATCTGTAACTCTGGTTGTTTTCATGAAATATAGACTGAAGAATACAAAACATATTGACATGTTTTGGAGGGGTTGGGTAGACAAATATATTTCAAGTGTTAATTCTCCTTCAGTGTAGAATGACCTTGGTTTGGGGGCCAGTAAGTTTTAGTTGTGGCTGTTATGGAACATGCTGCTAGCCCATCTCTTCTTGTGGATTCTGGCTGATTTTTATTTTTGATGTTGTATTTCCAAGAAATTCAAAGTATACGTAGATTCTTGTGTAGGAGGTCTGTAGAAAGAAAATGCCTGACTTGGAATTCACAGTTCAGAACAGTCATGACTGTTAGAAGTGAATCATGCTTTTAGCTAAATAAATAAAAATATCAAGGCAATGACAAAGAAATTTGTTTCTTTTGTTACATTCTTCATTTGTAGCTGCCTTGGTACAGTCTTTTTTAAGATCCTAATTATCCCCACACATGCCATCTAGATTTTTTCACCATCTTTTGTATTGATTGCTTTTATGTAAGTAAAGCTTTCAGTTCAGCTTCCTTCTCTGGAGCAATGACACTCTGCATAATTTAGAGTGGATTACATGGTAGTCTGCATTTGCGTTAGTTTAAAGGGACTGAGAAACTCAGTAACTGAGTTGTTTTCCTAGTTGGAATTTAGGAAGAAGATACTGTTGCTTATCTGCAGTCTTTCACTTGAAAACTTCGCTTTAATGGCATAGAGGAAAGACTTTGGTCTGCTCTGTTTCTGTCTCTAATTTCATTCTCTATCTGCTACTTGTCTGGCAGTATTGGCAAGTGACAGCTGGTGATGTGTAACACTTAACAGCACTGGTGGTTAGGCTTTTTGGGAAATTGCATTTTGGAAAAGAGTAAATAGACACAAAGTCCACTTCAGATGTCTGAACACCCAACCTAGCTAGGATCTATTATTACCAAGAGGTGGAAACAGATCATACGGTACAGTAAAATTCTTGGTTGCATCTCTTTAGTGTGAAGATCAAATACATTCCAGAATGGGGAGTTTTAGCTTTTTTCTGTTGTGTACTTCTTGAAAACTTTATTGTGCCATAGGTTTACCTGGATATCAAAACCACTTTTGTCTCCCACAGTATAGGTTACTGAAACCAGTCAAAAGATTTTGTCTTTTTTGTGTTTGTATGCATTTGTTGGTATATTTCTAGTTGGATTTTGTTTGTCAAAGTGGGACAGATAAGGTTGAACATGAACTAGTTAAACAACATCATCTTCTTAATTTCTTTCCACAGTTTTAAAACCGTGAAATCATGGCTCATTCAAAGACGAGAGCCAATGATGGAAAAATCACATATCCTCCAGGAGTCAAAGAAATCTCTGATAAAATATCTAAAGAAGAGATGGTGAGAAGGCTAAAGGTTAGTAAGCAAATAACTGTTTGCAGATTAAAGTTTCTTCTAAAAAATGTTCAGTGATCCTATTACTATATTTTATATCTGGAAGGGTTTTATTTTGCTTTGGGCTTTACCTCTTCTATGTGTACAACAAGAAACTTGTTTGCTCTTGTGCCTTTTCTTCTACCACTTTCCTGAAGTGGCTTGTTCAAAAAAGGTTTAAATGAATTAAATCACAAAAAGAAATGAGCTGCATTAATTTCAAATACTACTTAAATTTTATTTCAGCTATGATGCTAAGTCAGTACTTTTATTGTTTTCCACTATTTTCCTCTCTAAAAGAGAGACATAATTTTGGAAATAATTTGGATACCCCTCAATACATTCCTTTTATGCATTTGTGCTCTTTGGTTTGTTTATAATCCCCTTTATTCTCATTATTTTAGCCTGTATCGTGATGAAGGTAGTCTTTGTTATACTTTAGTCTATATACTTTCACTATACTTACAGTCTTTGATGTATTTCAGTCTTGAATTTCTTGACCACTTCATTTGGCCTAAGTGTACAGGAAGGTTGGGACAGATTTGGAGGCTAATTTTGTTACTTCAGTTCTGTATCTATCCGTGTACTCTCACAAAAAGGCAGACCTGTATTGTGCAGAAGGAGTGCCTGCAGCTTGGGCTTGCCCTGTGAAACAGGAGGCAACAGGTGTGAGAGAGGAACCTTAAGTATTCTAACAGATGGAAGAGCTTAATTTGGAGTTTTCCTGAAGAAGTAGTTCTAGGTCAGTTGGAACTACGGGTAAATAAACAAAAACCAATAAAATCCCAAAACACAAGGATTGCTTCTCCTCTTCCCCCCAGTAACCTGTCTAAGCTTTGGGATTTTGATTGATAGACTTTAGTGAGTATATTACATTCAATGATGTTGAATAAAAGACTACATCTATAACTTTATGTATGAGTGATTCCTAAGAGAAGGAATTCTTTGTTAGCACTTGTGTATTTTTTTCAGCTCGTGGAAATGCAGCACTACATTTCTTACTGATCCTGTTTCTCCTATAGCTTAATTTCATTTTTCGCCTTGAATGTCTAGTCCCTTCTGTCACTTTGATCTGTCTTGCAGAAGAAGAGGACTTTGTAGGATGTCTCGTGTTTCTTGTTAGCTGTTTGTTCTGGCTGTGAATTCATTGGTGCTCAGGCAGGGAAAAAACTGCACAGTGTTTCTTTTATAACAGATTGGATGATCCAGGCTACACCACAAGTGAACAGAAACTTCAATATAAACACAGTTGCAGGTGCTAAAGAGCAGTAATTGATAAATAAGGGAGCTTTTAGCCTCTTGATTTCTCTGACTGCCAAATTCACATAATTATTAGGGAAAAAGCACTTTTCTGTGCAGAAGCAGACATTCTGCTGTTTGTTGATGACAATATATTAATATATATGCAAATTATTGGAAATTAGAGAATAAAATGGAAAATAAGCACAGTGAATTTCTGTGTTAGCATAACTTACCTTGTAAATTTTATGCATTTTGTATTGATGCCCTCTTGAAGTTTATAATAGATTCAGAAAGGAGATAGAAACTAAATGGTTACAGTCATGATCTAGCACCAAAGACAGAAGGAAGGTGATAAACACTTGGAAATGATGAATAGTGTGAGAAAAGCATTTTTTCCAGTTTCTTTTAATACGCAAGAACCAAGTCATCATCCAATGAAATATTAATTTTAAGCCAGCAGTCTAATAATACACTTTTCTGTAAGTTTTATACAGGTAAATTCCGAAGCTTGTTTCTGTAGAATGATGTAATAAAAATTGAATGGGTTAAGAAATATGTGCCACATCTGGAAGACGAAGCTCCAGGAGTATAAATTGCGGTGGTCTGGGTGTGATTTCAGGCTCGGGAATCCTCTAGCCTATTGGTTTGCAGGAAGCTGGAAAACTATGCTAGCACAACTTGCTTGTTTTCCTTTCTGTTTCCTTAAACATTGTGATGGATTGCTCTACAGACAGGATGACTGATCTTTGTTGTCCTGACTTGTTCAGATGTTCATGTTATCAGGGAAGAAACACTAAAGGTTCATTTCCAGAGTTGAAAAAACCCATACTTGTTGCAAGAAGTATGAAAATACTACTTTTCATAGAAATGAAAACAATTCTGACTTGTAAATTACTTTAATTAGTGTGTACGGGCACCAGTGCACTTCTTGTGGCTCATCTTGTGCCTGACTGGGGAGGACTTTATTTTTCTTGTAATGGAAGTTGTGTCTGCATAAGCTGCTGATCTTCTGTGCTTTTTAGTAAAGGATTCTCATATGCTCGAAGACTTCACAGCTTCTGTGATCCTAATTCTGCAGAAGTTTGGGGTATTTTTAAGTTGGGCTTGTTGCTCTCTGACCAGTTACAGTAAATTTTTTGGAGGGGGGAAAAAACCACAACCAAACAACAAACTATAGCAAAGTAAAGTATTTTGCAGTGTTATAGGATTCTAGGGCTTGACATTGTTATTCTTTGAAAAATATCTCTTCCTGCACTGAAGAAATATATGGGAGTTTTGGCTTTAATTCTCAGGATAGTGTAATTAAGTCTTTAGTATAATTTTGTTAATTTTACAAGAGTTAAACTCCATAAAATACCTTTGCCTCTGTGAGTCAGATAAGGAACTGGAGAAGAGCATATTTACTTTGTTTTGTCAATAAATTTCTCTCCTTCAGAAAGTTTTTTAAATGTAAGAATTCTCACCAACTAGCAATATAGCTTTTCTTGGTTTTTTTTTAATTTAGCATGTTAAATATTTGGTGTCCCAGACTCTTTTTTTTCTTCCATAACTTCAACAACTGGATCCTGATAATCCTACTGGTCATTTTAGTCTTGTTGGACAGCACCCATGCTGCTGGGCTGCCTGGATTTATACATGCATATGCTGAAAGTATGTGCTCTGCTTCTGGACAGCACAGGGAATAGAATTTTCCTCAGAGCAGTAATAGTGAAAAATCTGAAACTGAAAGGGAATAGAAGGAAAAAAAAATCATCACTGAACAGTTGAGGGAGAAACAAATATTTTTAATAACGTTTTGGTTTTTTCTGAATTTTTAAGTGAATGGCTGTAACAGTGAATGCTGTTGCATTTCTTCAATTGTCCAACTTGTTTATATGGTTTCTCAAAAAGATCTGGGAAGTCTACAACTAGGCTTTTAGTAGTTCTGCTGAGACTGTGTGTTGGGACAGTTGACAGAGGACTTGACCAGGTCTTTTGTGTACCCTGGAAAATGAAACACTGCTCAAGTGAGTACTACTGCATAGCTAATAATGCTTCTGACAGAAGTTGCACAAAAGCAGAAAAGTAACTTTTAGTAAGGATCCTGTTATACAGAGTATTTCATTTTGTGCACTAATGTTTGTCTGTCTATTTATTTAGATGGTTGTGAAAACCTTCATGGATATGGACCAGGACTCTGAAGAAGAAAAGGAGCTCTACCTAAATCTTGCTTTACATCTTGCATCAGATTTTTTCCTCAAACATCCCGATAAGGATGTACGTTTGTTGGTAGCATGTTGTCTTGCTGATATTTTCAGAATTTATGCCCCTGAAGCTCCATACACTTCACCAGATAAACTGAAGGTAAATTAATCTCTTTTTCCACACCAGGTTTTTATACTCAGTGATTAATATACTTGGTTATGACTGGTTTTTTCCCCTTCCCTTTATTTCTGGTTCAGCCTAAGCAGTTCAAAGCTTTCACTTGATTTTGGAATATGATTGGTCAAGTCAATTGTCCATGAGATAAAGGGCTATACAGTACATCTTCCAGTAACTTTTGGAGTGTTGGATTTGTAGTGAAAATAATAATTTTATTGAACTATAATTGGGATTTGCAGGTAGTGAACTGTTACTTTAGAAATACTGATTATATGTATAACTTTTGTCACAATCTCTTGCAAGATAGCTAATACCTTCACTTGGGAAAATATCCCTGCGTCTCCAGTTAAACTACCAAGAGGCGGGTACTTGTATGTTTGTAGACAAAGGTTCTATTGAAACAAAGATAAAGTACTTTTGTACAGTTTAATGATTTTTGATGTGACTTGGAAAATTCTGCAATTACAAACATCACTGATCCCACTAGATGGAGATGGTTGATAGAGAAGTGTCAGGTTTGAAAAGGAAGTACAGATCTGCCCCATTTGCTTCAGAAAAAAAAATTATATTGTTTTGTGGGTTTTTAAACTTTTTTTAGTAGAAATCTAACTTTGTTTCCAACTTGCAAAATCGAACTGTTTCCCTTGTGCAGTCAGAATCTAGAGTGATGGAACTGAGTTTTAGGGAAAATCTACAAAAAACCAGATGAAAGTAACACTGAAAAATGTGTGCTTTTTAGTCTCCCCGATTTAGGAGCGTGTGTGGTCTTTTTTGTTTAGTTTGGTTTGGTCTTTGTTTATTCCACAGTAGGATAAAAAAATGGTTGTGGTGGATGGTCTATCTATTATCACTTAAGAGGAAATCACTTGATTTCTCATCTAGTGGTTGCACCAGCAGTGCTTCCTGATTAGGGAAACAGTGCAGTTTCAACTGCAGTAGTACATCTTTTGTTAACAGACATACTGGAGAGAGATCTAGGGATTTTTCTCTCTGTTTTCTTAATTCTGAATTAGTGTGTAATCAGAAGTACAACATCTATTTACCTTACTTATTGATCTCACCATCTTCAACTGGAGTTAAATATTAGCTTTCTCTACTGTGCTATATTTAAATCTGGTTTTCAGGTGTCCTGATTTCTACTTCAGTTTTGAGTGTATGTTTTTATTTGCTTGTTAGGCTTAGAGTTTTAATTTCTCTTTTTCTGTGTTGGGCAAACTAATTTCCTCCTTACAGTATTTGAGCTACCAAATGCTACTAAGCTTTGGATTTCATAGTGTACAGTATTGGAAGGTTTACAGTACTGATCTCATACCTGAAGTATAAGAATACTACAGCCACTGCTTGGACAGAGCTCTGAATCAACGAGGGACTTCCACTGCCAGCATTGAGTTCTGTAATCTGTGTGGATTTCAGAATTCAGTTTCTTGATGCAGTTTTCTAAACACATTTGGAGAAAAAAAGAAAAGCCAAACAATAGGGACATTTGCCTAGGGTCTGTTAGGCAAATAGGGCTACTGGGATAGGTTTTTTGCAAACCCGTTTCCTCTGAACACAGCTTTTGTGGTTGCAGGACAAGCTCTGATAGAAATGTCGAAGAATTCCCTCCACTTTATGACAGAGGTAAGAGGAAGAATGCTTCCTCTTGGGTTATATTCTGGCACTATTTTTACCCACTATTTAATATCAAATCCATACTGCAGCTGAGTCTATTCTTGTATGTTTAGCACCAAATTTAAAAATGCCAAAGGGGAGTGCTGAAAAGGATTAATTTCTTGAGAGGAAAAGATTTAAGTTTTTGCCCTTGCTTCAGACTCAGTGGATCTCTTTGTAACTTGCATGTTGTACAAGTGAGATGCTGAGGAAGGGGATCAGAATCTCAGGTTTCCCTCTTTTATGTGTATCATCAGTATAAATCTTACATTTCTTGCTGATTGTTGAAACAGCTTTGATAACAGGGATGGAAAATGCCATGGGTAGAATAAAACCAGAGCTGGAGTAGGTTTTCTCTTCTGGGATCTGGGAACTTCTAACTTTGAGGCCTCCTCACTCCATGTAAATCTTAGAACCCAAATCTAATTTTTGGTGGGAAGATAATCTCATCACTTATATGTGTCAATTGAAAACAACTTGAATAGAAACACTGTCTGTCTGTCTTTGCTGAAATGGAGATGTTTTAAAGTGTATATGGTAGCAGAACTTCAATTATCTGAAGGTGTTATCTGGTGAGAGCCATGGCTCTGATGATTACTGAAGCCATTATGTAGTTAATTGGCATCAAGACAGCAATCCACAAGAAAAATTAAATGTTTTCTCTGAAGCTGAAGTGTAAGCACTTCTGTTTTTAAAGTCTGTATTCTAATGTAGACTTGCTTTATGCAGTCTGATGTGAAAACATGTTGTCCTGTTGTGAAAGTATTGCAATTTTTTAGCTGCAGCCAAAGTTCATTTTAGCCTGTGTTTTGAATTTATAAATGCATGTTCAAATAGTATGTTATGTGTGCTTAAAAAAGGGAAACTGTGCTTAAAGAGAAAATTGTTTGGTCACAGTACATGAGATATTAAAAATTAGTGAGTACTTCTGAGTTTAGTCTATCTTGCTTTCTTTAAAACAGGAATAGGAAAAAATAGTTTAGGAGTAAATGCTTATTTTGTTAAACCATGCTGTTACTTGAAGCATTCAGGTGTTGGACTCACTGTACATGTATGCTATTTATTAATGTCTGCAGTTACATACAGCACAGTGATGAGAACTTCCTTTGGAAAATTAGTAGGGTCTTTGAATCCCATTCTGTCGGTAAATATTGCATACTGAGCTACAGGATAAAAAGTAAGATACTTGGTTAAAGGAACTGATTGCGATTTACCTCTACAAGTAAAGTTTAACAGAAATAATTAACATGGAGCATGGTTCTGAGATTAAGTAGTTATCTTTGGCATTGGTCTGTCTGTCACATGCCCCCTTTCTTCTTCAGTTGATTCTTACTCTTTCTGAGACTCAGTTTGTATGTCTTCTAAACTTTACAGAACCTTCCAGTGCACTGGTTTTCTGTAAGACAGCACTCGTTTTGGGTGGGGATTGATGACCTGCTAGTGTTTAGCACTAGTTTTTAAAGGAGGGATTCTTCACATGGGCTTTTGCCTGGGGACTGCATGCCCCTGAGTGGTTGGAGACCATGAGATGTGTCCTTTGTCTTTTGGTTTAATTTCAGCTAATGAGTCTAGATTGTGTGCTCTGTAAGGGATCTGAAGTGTGAACCAGACAGTGATCCTTCTGATCATCCTTAACATTTTAAAATCGCAGTCTCGATCTGATTTAAAACATCCATGTAGCTGTATCTCTGAACAGTGTGTTTGCTGTGCTTTTTTGCTGAGGTGGTGATGTCACATGTAATCTAGTTCTTGATGTTACCTAGAACCATAGGAAGCACTCAGCTTGATGATTAAAGCTGGATTTTGTGGTTATAGTGTTATAAAAAAAGGAACCCCATTCTTATCTTTTGTCTGTGTATTATTATTGGGGGACTTAGGGGAAATGGTAGTTTTGAAAATGTTACAGAAAAGCTTTACAGACTGTTTCTAGGATAGTTTTTTCAGGATTAACAGTAAGGCTTTCTTGTGTTTATTATGGCAACTTTATACCTTTTGGAATTTATTTGATTTACACCTAGATTGTTAGATGAAACATCGATACAGTTGAGGCTGTGAACGGTTTCTGGTGATACCTCTAAATATTTTGATTTAATATATTCGTTGTGAATTTCCAGTTGTTAATTATCTGAATGTAAAAAACATTTAAAAGATACCTTCCTGTGTGTTTCCATTCAGTTCATAATTGACTGTTTGTGCCTTATAACCTGCTTCAATTTACTCTGTGAGACTTTTTCTGAAGGAGTCTTCTGGTGGTGAAAGTTGATAGAGAAAGCAGGAGGAACTTGGTTTATTAGTTTTTGCAAGAGATGTGATCTGTGTCAATAACATGATGACTGAGAAATGCACAAAGAATACAGAGTGAACATATAATAATACTCTTAGAAAAGATGTAGTTGCCTACTGCTGTTTTCCCCTTCTTTTGAAACTCATTGTAATATGAAGTAAAAATATTAAATTCATTGTCCTGCTGAATAGTAATCTCTTGACTTCTGCAGTATGCCAGCCAGTCGCAGCTGTGTTTGTCAAGTTGAGTGCTTTTCTTTGGAAAGGGAAAACATTTGTTTCCTTAGGAAAAGGTTACTTTCTCAACCCTTTAAAGAAACATGAAGTATTTTAAAATTACTCCTTGACATTTTCCGTGATGTTTTTGTAGATGATCTTCTTTTGGATAATGAAATTGTCTATCATTGCTGTATATTTTGTAGTGACTAAATACTACTAGTAGCTTAAAAAGGTAATTATTTTATTTTGAAGATTTAATTGCAGTTGATTGAATAACTAGCACTTCTTTCTTTTCAGGATATATTTATGTTCATAACAAGGCAACTTAAAGGTTTAGAAGATACAAAAAGCCCCCAGTTTAATCGATATTTTTATTTGCTTGAGGTAAGCTTCATAACTTATTTCATAACTGTTAAATGTAATCTTTCAATTTAATCTTATATTAACTACTCCTTTTATTTTTTTTCCTCTTCCAAATCAGAACATTGCTTGGGTCAAGTCTTATAACATATGCTTTGAATTAGAGGACAGCAATGAGATTTTTACACAGCTGTATAGAACGCTGTTTTCAGTAATAAAGTAAGTATTGTCACCCCCAATTACAATGTATTATTGCTTGATTAAGGTCAGTTGCTTCTGGCAAAGCTGTTCAGTGTGACTTTTAGCATTAATGAGCTTAGTTTTTTAATTCAGTTTAACTAAAGGTAGCTGTATAAATACAACACGCTCTTAGTTTTTTCTGTTTTAATGAAACAAGACACTGCGCATCATCTTTTTTTCCTAAGGAACTTAGCTTTGGTTGTCATTTGCTGCATTAATTTTATTTTTTTCTTGAAATTGAATGGTGTAATATGCAATTCTAAGGAATTTGGAAGATTATTGCTGTAAAAACATGAGTCAGAAAGTAGTGGACACTGGAAGGTATTGCTAGAGGTAGTCTAGTCTTTTCCCTTTGCTCAAACCAGATCAGCTTGAGCAAATTGCCCAGAACCTGTAGCCAGTTGGGTTTTGGGCATCTCCAAGGATGAAGAGGCTTTGCCCTCTTTGGGCAACCTTCTAGTACTCAATCACCCTTTTACTTAAAAAGTTTCTTATGTTTAAATGGTATGTCTTGTATTTCACTCTGTGCCCATTGCCTCTTGTTCTCTGACTGGACACCACTGAGTGTGTGGTGTCAACACAGTCTTGCCCTGTCTTCTCTACTCCCAACATCAGGTATTTAAACTTCATGATAAGTTCTTTCCTAAGCCATCTCTTCTCAAGGCTAAAAAAAGGTGTCAGCTCTCTCAGCCCCTCCTTCCGTGAGAGCAGCTCCAGGTCCTTAATCATCTTTATGAACCTTTGCTGGACTGAGTCCAGGATGTGTGTCCCTTTTGTGCTGGGAAACCCAGACTGGACACAGCACTCCAGCGGAAGTGTCCCCAGTGCTGGGTAGAGCAGAGAGATCTTCTAATACGCTGTCTTTTCATGGTAGGGAGAGATACAGTCCTTTTACTGCAGTAGTGAATGAGGAGAGCATGAAATTCAAGAATGATGGTATATACAATCAAGGAATTGAAGTATTTTGATTTCTAAGGAAACTTGTGATTTGCTTATTTTATTTCATGTTGTTTGGCATCACCACAGAGAGTACTTTGAACAGAAGTTTTACTTCATATAGATACTGCACTAAGAATTCTTGTTTTTAATTTCAGCAACGGTCATAACCAAAAAGTACACATGCACATGGTTGATCTAATGAGCTCTATCATTTGTGAGGGAGATACTGTGTCACAGGAACTTTTGGATACAGTGTTAGTTAATCTAGTGCCAGCACATAAGGTAAGACTTAGTTGCTTATGTTTTGTTCTACTGGGTTTTTTTGTAATTGTGATTTCTTGGATGTGTGTGTTCAGATATGTAGATCTCATTAAGAGAATGGCTGTAGCAAAAGTCTTTGTATTATCTGGATTTCTTTTAGCAAACAAGTAATTTTAATAGCCAGAAAATTCAGTCAAGTTTCATTGCTCTGATATACTTGCCATAAGCAAAGGATCAGTGATCACAGTAATCTAAAAGGTTAAATGTCATACAAATTTAAACACAGGGTTTTTTTATGTGCTGTCAATGCCAGTAGAATGGAATAGAGAAGTTACATATATCCTTTGGGAAGTTTTTAATTCATGTAATGCTGTATCAATAGTTCAAACTAAGGTGCTGCCCTAAGTGGGAGGGAAAAAGTTGTTATGACTGCTGATTTGTTATTGCCTCTGTTGTACTTCAGAAATGTTGAGTTGGTGTTATTGGTATGTTTCTGGTGCAGCCATAGAATTTAAACTGTGTGCAGAAATGGTGGTTTCTGAAGAGTCCAAGGAATAGCTGCCTGACCTTAATGAATAATGTCATGTTAAAAAAAAACTCTACTGTAGATGAACTAAAGGAAAACTTAGAACTGTGCATGTGTTGTGATACTTCCAATGTTTAAAAAGCATGGAAGTCTGACTTCTTAGTTCAGGAAAATAACTGTGTCTTACTGAAATCTCGTGGGCTATTCACTTGTAAGTTGTGTATGACAAAAAAAGATTCTGGGGAATGTATCTTTAGCTGTATTTTGGACACTTCTAATAGCTTTTTTTTTTCCTTAAACTATGTTCAGGAAAGTGCTAACTACTGTATGTTCTGAAAAGTGTAAGGTTAAGTAGTTGTTAACTGAGATGCTTTGGAATGCCTACTAGGTGTGCTTTTACTACAAGCCATCAATTTCAGTAAATAAATAACACCTAAATTATTTTTCTTTTGACAGTGAAAGACTAAATGCTTAGTATAGACCAGTATTTTTTTTTCACCACTGGAAATGTTTTAGCTGTGTCCTTCAAGAAGTCTGATACTTCTGTTCCAGGACTAGACTGAAATTTGTGTGGCCAAAGTCCAGATTTACGAAGTACAGCTTTGGAATACAAAAACCAAAATATTTTTGGAATACAATATGCAAAATATTCAGTTTGTGTTTTCTCAGTTATTAAGAATCTATTGTTTCATTGTGTCATCTGTGTTCAACTTGATTTGACTGTACTGTTTTTATGTTTCATGTTTAATACGTTGACTTTGAGTTGAAGAATTTGCATCCTGTTGAGATGTCTGTAGCATTAAAACAATTCTGTTTCATAGTGGATTTAAAATTACTGATTGAATATTTTAATAAGGATAATGTGTTTGGGAGTTTGGATTTTCTGCTGCTTTTTATTTAAGTCTCTTTTTGGATAGGATGCTCATTTATAGCCTGCTTTCTAACTGAAATAGTTACATAATGTCAGACTGTATTCTGAGTACGTTTACCTTTGTTTTATTTTTTTTTTTCCATACTAATGGAAAGGAGCGTCTAATATTTTTCTGTTTCATCTCAAAATCTCCACATAGGGTTTATTTAAAATTTTGGTCGTCTAACTACATTCTGTGGCTACTGATGTCAAGTTGGAAAAGTGTCATGAATTCAGAGTTGAGAATTTTTCCACTCTTCCATTGAGCACAAAACTAGAAGGAGATTAAGGATAAGGTCCACCATAAAAAAGACCTGTGTTGGCTGACCTCACTGTTCAGCTGTGTGGGCTGTGGAAAAGGGAAATTGAATAATCAGACTGGTCACCAAAAATGGCATAATGGCAGACATTGGTGTAATGGTCAGTAGGGAATCCCCAGATTTCCTAGGGACCAAAAAATATTTATGATGGAGTAGAAGGAACATAGATCTGCTACTAGCTCAGGTTTGAAACTGAGCAGATTGAGAGATTGTTGAAGATAAAACAGTTATATCTGTAGAAAGTGACAGAGGCCAGTGGTGTGTTTTTAATATGCCCAGAAGGAAGGTTGTGTATGAGAGGGAACGCATAGTGCCTTGTGAACTGAATCGCTTATCATAGAAAAGAGTTATATTGGGTAAAACAAGATTGAGCTCCTCAAATCTCAGTCTGTTTAATTTGTCTAACCTATGGTCTGTAAGTATGTATTGGGAACAGAAAGTTCAAACAGCTCCTTTAGTTTTGGATCCTGGATGCTAAGCTCCAGTAGCTGAAATGCAACATTGGACGGCTTGATGCAAAAATTACGTGAATATTTTTAAGCGCTGTAGTAATTAGTTGAGCACTTTATAAAAGGTTAATTCAATACTGTTACCCCTTAAACCAAGGAAATGTTTTTCCAAAGATGAAAAATAGATATGGTCCATAGTCCTGAGTAGTAAGTGGAAAAAGCAATGGTGCTGGAAGGATGGCTGCAAAAACTCGGGAATAAGGAGCATATACTGGGCACATGATGTGTTGTCAAATGCCTGTATCCCATAATTAGTAGTTGCTGAAGTAGTGATGGCTCTAAACTACTCTATCTCCCTTGAGTTTGTCATCATCTCACTTGGTCAGGATAAAAGCCATACTAATGTAAAGCTAAATGAAAGCAGCTGACACCAATACCACAAAAGAGGCATGTTGGAGTGTGCACAGGCTTGCTTGACTAGTAGAGCTGTCAGATAAGCCAATAAAATGGCAAGCTTAACTTGTCTGACCATGTGCTTAACTCTTAATTTTGATGCGGAATTCTTTTTTTCCTTTTGTAGTTTCTCTTCTATCACCTCTACTGCAATTCTTTTGATAGGATTATTTTAAGAGGGAATGAAATTAAGTGACCTAAACCCAGATAAGACCTAGAAGCAAGGGAAGAGGTAGTCAGTATGAAAAGGCAAGAAAAATTAATAGTTTTCCTTTCCCCTTTAATGGTCTTTTTATATTATAAAGCTTATATGGGAGACCTGCAAACAATTTACTCTTTGTGCAGTGTGTTAGAAGGCAAATTGTACTTGATTTCCTTGGGTGTTTGCCAGCATTCAATTTTCAGCCTCAGGACTGCTGCAGGGAATCCCACATTGCACATCCCACATGCTTTACATGTCTATGTTTTAGAAAAAAGTGATATTGACAAATTCTTAACTCTCTCTACTAGGAATTTGCGTAATATTTAGTGTTGTCTATCTTGGCAACACTTCAGCTGAGCTTTTTCTTTGTCAGCTGTCCTTAAGAATCTGTTTACCTTTCCCAGCAGAACAAGAGAAGCTCTTGGAGCTGTTCTGTCAGGTGCTCTTGGATACTAATTGGGCTGCTGTGCCTTTGGTAATAGGAATAAAACTGAAGACTCTTTTCAAATTCTAAGAAAATAATATGTTAAAATGTATGCTTTTCAGGAATATTTGCACTAGATACAGACTTAACATTTGATTTTTCTCCTAAAGTTATAAAATAAAGGCTGGATTGGTGCTACCTTAGTCATCTTCTGAAAAAAAAAATTAAGGGATATGCATTTGTTTTGTTGACTTTTTTTTTTTCTTTTAAGGGATGGGTACAAATTATTTCACACTCATTTTTAAATCTGTGTTAAATTGGTTAGTGAGAGGTAACTGGAAAAAAAGAATAGAGAAAAAGCCAAGTGGTTATGAATTTCCATCACTTCCGACCCCGTTGTACAAGAACAAATGATTTCGGCTCTGTGGCATGCTCCGCTGGAGAATATTGTCTATATAAACACAAAAATGTCTGTGCCATACTGTCAGAGAGATTGCCACTGCTTCTTCTGTCAAAAAGTAGAAGTTTGTCAAACATTATAGAGAAAAGCAGGTATGAAAAATGAGTTGGCAAAACTGTTAATATCTTCCCAAAGTATAAAAAGCTTGAAATACCAGCAACAAATGCCTAAAAGTCATGGTAGAAATTGAGACAAAGGAGAGAACTTATGGTTGACCAAGATAGCTTCTATTCAGATATTATTGCTGAAGTCTCCCATGGTTTTAAAAAATGTAAATGTTCTCCACTGTTTATTAACTTTCTTTTCTGAAGGAAAACTGGAGGTTTTTTGGGGAAAAGTCTGGTTCAGATGTTAAATGTAATGTCAGTTGTCTTGCAGAATATTTGTGTTCTGCCTTTTCAAGGGTGATTCTTCAGTCTGTTGTTATCAATCAATATTTATTTTGTTTTTTTTCCTTCAAGATGTAGTATTTGCTAATGATTACTTTAAACAGTGTTGCCAACTGATGGCTTTGTTTCTGCCCCATTCAGGACTCTAAAAACCACATGCCTACAGGATGCTTACATGCTCCTATAGGCATCCTCATTAAGATAATTGTCCCCATCATGAGGTCTTTCTTAAATCATTACAAGATCTTGAATTACATGTCGATTTTCTTTCCAAACACATGGAAAGATTGTAAAGAGGATAATGGCTGAAGAGCTTGTTTAAAAACAGAGAAGAAATTTGTTAAATTAGATGTTATCCTTTTAAAATTTCTCCTTCAGGAGAAGCAAGTTTAGGATCTTTGTGACTGTTGAATTAGTCAGAAGAATTGGTTTGATTCTGTAAAAAATCTTTGAACCTACTTGGTAATGGCTGGGCTGCTTTTGTTTTCATTTTAACTAAGGCAGTGCCACTTTTGCTTGTTTCTGCTTTTATCCTGAAGCTGGAAAATGAGGAGAAAACTCTTGTGTGCTTCTAAGACTTCCTTAATATTGTTATTTTCAGAAAGTGGGACCTCTGGACATTTGAGGGTCATGACTATTGGCACTATTAAATCAAGTACATGAGGCATGGAAAAAAATAGCTAGCTTTCCTTAGCCCATTGTGCTCTAGATTATTTTTCCTCTTTAGAGCTTTTTTTAGATAGATATTTGCATTATACTTCCTTCTTACTCAGGATTGCAAATAGCTACTTCTGGCATTTATCTTGGGAGACATTAAGTTTTGAAGTGAAATGCTGTGCAAAACATACAAGCTGAAACTGTAATCAATGTGAATCAGAACAGATCTGCCTTTTGGAACTCTGCTGTGCTTGGTCTGCTGTTTAGACTTGTTTTATACTAAATCAGATCTTGCTCATGATCCAGAGTTTCCTCTTACCCAGGTGAAAGTGGTTTTCTTTGTTTTGGTGGAGGTGAACTGTGAAGTCAAGAAGGATCAGAACAAGAATTGCAAGTGGCATGCATTCCTTATTGTAGTTATTTGTGCCTTTTGTTTCCTGAATTATTAGAACTCTGAATAACAGAGAACAAATGCTACTGGTGGAAATACCTTTTTTTTTTTTTGTCTTGTGTCCATAAAGAACAATCCAGCATGCATGTCTTCTCTTTTCTGGGACATGGAACAACTGTACAGTTTTGTAAAAAGGCAAAAGTATTGTAAATATTAAAGTATCTTTCCAGAACTGGAAATTTTAGTCATCTTCTGTATTGGCTTTGAGTAAAACAGATACTTCAGGCATGAGTCTTTGTAGTGTTTCAAGTTCAGTCCCCTGACTTAGTATATCACTAAGCAAGTCAAAGACTTTTTGTTTGATATTATCAGAAAATGTTAATCTGTTCCCACTGCTGTTTAGAAGCCTATAGTTCTGTAGATTTTTTTAAATTTGAGACAGTACTCTCCATATCTTTGCAAATCCTTGCTTTCATTAAGACAGCTCTAAAGAACCAAGTATATCCAGGTAAAGAAATACCCTGGATGTGGCAGTACATCTTGTGTTTGCTTTGTATTGTGCTAAAAGTAGTTATCTTCCTTTTATGGTGAGAAATATTCTAAAAAAGCAACCACAAACTGCCCCCTTTTACTGTTGAATTATAAATTAAATATACTGGGGTTTTTTTAAATTGCAAAGATTAATAAAAATTGTGGGAAATGTACTTTTAAAGAGTTTTCTTAGCTATTAAAATATTCTTGTGTATTGAAGACTTTTTTCTTCATTCCTCTGTGTGTTAACTGTGTGGTGGGTGTCACAAGGGCTAAGTTGCATTTTCTTCTGAAAATTTTTGAAAAATAATTGTGATATAGAAATTGGAGAAAGGATGTAACAATTAGAGCGTGGAGAATGTGTGCAGGGAAAGGGAGAATACAATGATAGAGCAATAACTCAATTAGACAAATGGAAGGATAGGAATGTTGAAGAGGGGGGTACGTTTTAAAAATTTTTTGTATTAGTTTAGTTTTTGTTTTCCCATAAACTGAAATTCTAGAGTTTTTTTCTTTGCTGTCTCAGACAGCAGAATGAGTATCATTGCATGGTACGATGGAGAGCCTGTGGTGGTGGTTCACAGGTGGTTGCTTGATTCAAGGACAGAATTGCACTTTCTGTATTCCTGTTCGGAGTCTCGTCTGTGGTGACTATAAATGCCTTAGTGATGCTTTGTATCACTTTCCTGGTTTTCAGGGAAACTGATAAGGAGGAGCGGTAAAATGCAGACACTGAGTTCACTGAGCATCAGTTTTAGATGTATAACTGAAAAGTCAGCCCTCATTTGCCAGGAAGGTTTTTTTCTTTTTCTCAGTGGAGACTACAAAGCTTTGTTTGGAGTAGCTTTGTTTTTACTATATTATCTTTATTAACGAAAATATGAAAAGAACAGGCTATTTCTCTAATGCATTTACCAGTACATGATGGCTTTTAATTCTTGGAGTTGTTTTTAGATTAATGCATATGCTTATAACTCTTCTGTTTTTTTGTTTGTTTGTTTTTCCCCCAGAATTTAAACAAGCAAGCTTATGATTTGGCAAAGGCTTTACTAAAGAGAACAGCGCAAGCAATTGAACCATACATTACTAATGTAAGTGAAGGCTGCAAACAAATATGGAAATCAATACTTTCTGTAACTGAACTGTGTTATAAAAAGAATGAATTGCACACTGTCAAACAGGGCTGAAAAACAACTTTTTACAGGTTGTGAATTTTCTTTTAGAGAATGATTGTATTAATGAAGCACTGCATAACCTGTCCTTTTGAGTCTAATTCTTTACCATATAGAAACTACTAAGTACTTAATGCTTGTGATTTGTGAAATGCAATGGATAATTTACTTTCTACTGTCTTGAAAGACCTTCAGATTCAATCCTTAGAGTGACTAGAAGACCAAGTGTATTCATATATATTGTTCTGATAAAAATATATAAACACATTGTTTCTGTAGCAAAAGTCATCTTTTTGTGAGGAGAAGAGCCAGAGGAATTGAAGATGGAGCAGAATTTTAATGCTGTTATCACAGAAGTAGAAGAGGAAACAATCTAGGAATAAATAGTAAAGAAGAAAACCAAGTGGATTGAGAATTATAGCAGAGTTGAATGTAGACATCATAGACACTGTAATAGGAGAAGGATGAGGGGTAGTGAAGATCAGAGAGGAATATGCTCTAACTTGGGTTGCACAATAGAAAAAAATATAACACTTTTCTTTTTTAAGCAGTTGAGGATTTAGCAGGTCTTACGGCATCTACCCAAAACCTCAGGAGCTTGAAAACAATAGAAAACCTTCAATGCTTTCTGTTACTTTCAGGCTTGTTATGCTTACAAAGTGGATACCTCCTAAAATTTTAAAAAATCCTCAATAAAAACTCTTACTTCAAACCTGCTGTTTGGGAAGGTGTTGCTACATGGGAATGTGTTATTATTGTTGTTCATCTGAAAGGTTAGATTACAAACTGGGTGACATTTTCTGAGTTTTGAGGAAGTCTGTACAGTAAGAATCTTCCTTTTATGGGAAGAACGGACATGGATTCTTCTTTTGTTTCCCACAAGAGAGAAATATTACGTGGTTTTGAAAATTTTCTTTCTTGAAATACATTAAAAACACAGTATCCGTTAGTTTCCTAACCAGGATTTTATACATTCAGGCAACTCTGTATCTAACAAAGCAAAACATTTCTTCAATGTCTTCAATATTATATATGAGTTAAGTCTTTAACTTATATATAATATAGTGCATCTTATTGTATATTACTCTTCAGTTGCTTCTTACCCATCTGAGAGGATGAAGTTGAGAATAGTGTGGAAATATATTCTTCAATGAGAAGTGTGAAGTTTCCCTCAAATATGTCAAGTTTACCAAGAAGGAATAATTGCTTTACAGTTGCATTATGCTGCGTGTAAATACAAATTGTGGAACAATCGGTTATTAGTTCCTATGCTTTTACTTTCAACTCCTTAATCTGTCAGCTGTGTAGTGTAGTAATTAGCCAGTTGTTTCAGCCTTGCTTTAAATGGTAGAATACTTTTGAAATGGTGGTTCTCAATAGTGAAATAACTCTGAATATATTCAGAGTTATATTATAAAAAGATGTGATGCACTGAAACTCCTTTAAAGTTAAGTTTCTTAAATTATTTGTAGGCCTGCTGGGGTAAACATCACGTTTAATGTGTTTTCCTTTATGTATAATACTTGATATGAGACAGTGATATTTTAAGACTTGTGCTACAGAATTCTGATGTGTGTGCGCCACCCTCTATCCATGTTCTTTTAGTAGTGAAAGTAATGTTGTAAGATTAAAAGTGATTTCACGTTTTAGGATTTAGCATAGGATTTAGAAAAGTGCGTGTATACTCTTGTTGATGTGTAATCTGTTTTATTTTCCAGTTCTTCAATCAAGTCCTCATGCTTGGTAAAACATCAATTAGTGACCTGTCAGAGCATGTGTTTGATTTGATTCTGGAGTTATACAATATTGACAGTCACCTCTTGCTTTCTGTTCTACCACAGCTCGAATTCAAACTTAAGGTAAACACTTTATATCCTTTCTATGTATGCTTTGACCATTATTGTTTTGGGTTTTCTTTTACTGACAAGTTCTTCAAATTGTTTGGCAAATAAAACTAATAATTATATGTAAAAATTACCCTCTCTTCATTGTTTAAAGGAAAACCCAAAAAACCCCTCAAAACTGTAATTTAACTTCATATATGTTAACCTACAGTGCATGTGTGTATATATTTGGGATTTGATTGATAGACAGTTTTGGCTTGTGTCTTTCAAGCAGTAGCTCCGTATTTTGGATGACTTTGAGAATTTGACCTGTTTTATTTCTGGATTTGCTCTCTTATTTATAGTGAAAGACCTAATATTTTGAATATATATTCTGACAGTTTTGTCCAAATAGTAGTTCTGTGACAGGCATAAGCAGAGAACTGGAATGCATCAATATGTCTTGTAGTAATTGCTGCAATGACTTAGGATTTTTCAGGCTTGCTTCATATATCTGGAGGCTAGCTGGTGCTAGCTATCTATTTTAATGCGTATTTTTCTTTTTGACTTCCTTTTCAAAGTGTCTCCATCACTTGGACAAATGCAATATAGCAGTTGGTTCTCCCTTTATTCTGCACTGCTTTTATTCTATCTGTCATTCTACAGGGTTTCTGTGAGGAGTGTGATTAGATGAGCATTACCACATTTGTATGTGATCTGTTACTAAACTTGAGAGCTGATGTGCAAGTTAGCATGTATTTTTATTGCAAAGGACAGATTTTAGGTTTGTAGCACTTTTGGCCTGTTTGTATTGTAATATTTATTATCGTAGTGGCTTTTTCATGCCTATCACTTTTTCCTAATGTTGCTAGGCAGGCATACTACACTTGTTGGATAAGGGGTTTTTAAAATGCTTTTATTATTCCATTCACATTTCTGAGAGAAGTAGGGTTCAATTTACTGCTGGCTGTCTGTGTCTTCAAAGTAGACCTTTTTCAGCCTTTAATTCCTATTCCTACAGATGGCAAACAATTCTCATTCTCACTCCAATAAAAACAGTACTTCTGCAGCTGAAGGTGTTATTCAGAATATTTGATCTTACTTGCTGCTGTATCCTTTTTCAATACTATATATGCAGTACCTTTCCCATCTTTAGGTCCACTGAAATCTGCAGGTTCTTGAATTGTTGTCCTACTCATTCATTGACTCATATTTCATGATTTCAATACTGATGTCTTTTTTGTTTTGTCTTGTTCCCTCTTTCCCCACCCTGGAAGAATTTCTGGTCTGTTCATTCAGCTGGCTGATTTCAGCCCTAAGCAGTTCCATGTTTTCTTTTTACTTCTTAATTTACAACACATTTTTTTCATGTTTGAATTTCTGTTCTTTGTTTAGTGTGCTCTTTTCAGATGATGTACATGTATTTTGTTGCTTTCTGTCTCCTTCATCCTTAGTGTAGTTCTCACTGTGGTCTGAACCCTCGAGGGTAAGTGCTTGATACTTGATGTCTACAAGATCCAGTTTAACAATCTTTCCAGGAGATATGTAGGTTTTTAGAGTTACATTCTTACCACTCTCATTCCTTGATATCTTCTTGAACTCAATATAGTTTGTAACTATTCCAAAAGCTTTGTAATCACCTTGTTACTCCAGGTGTGTGTTTTTGTATTTTAGTTACAAGAAAAAATAATATATGCCTGTTTTGTCCCATTGGCTGTTAAATGATCCATCTTTTAAGGAAGCAAAAAACTACCTCCATCTGGAATAGGATACACCTGGTTTAAATTTCGAGACACTGGAACTGGTTTCCCGGAGAAGTTGTTGGTGCTTCATCTCTGGAAGTGTTTAAGGCCACGTTGGATGGGGCTTTAAACAACCTGGTCTAGTGTAAGATGTTCCTGCCCACAGCACGGGGGTTGAAGGATGTCCTTAGAAGTCCCTTCCAACCCAAATCATTTTATGGCTCTGAATGAGTTGAGGGGTCTTTAAGATCATTCTGTGGTGAGAAGAATATTTCGAAGATAAGTGTTCGAAAATATTAATGAAATATAGTCACCCTGTGGCTTTTTGAGATCAGCACAAGTTCATTCTGTATGCAGACCTGCCACTTTCCACTCCAACAATAGCTTTAGCTTTATTGTAAACAGCAGCAGCTAGTGTCAAACATTTTTTAATTTAGTTCCAGGTAAATAGCTCATTAGTGTGTTGAGAAGAGAGTGTGATTTCAGTGAAACTCAAGAGTGTTTATGGTTGAGGATAGCCAATTTTTTTGTTGCTTTGAGTGAAAAGAAGCTGGACAGCAGTAACCCTGTTAAGCTTGATGAAGCCTTGGGTCAGGTGGCTGGTAAAGGAAAATCGTGCATGAAAGTCCATACTGAAAATTGGGAGAGAGGAGTTGTCTTTTTCAATAAAGGTTAATTAAAATTAACAATACAATAGCCAAGAACTTTGAGCCCTGCATATCATTCAGAGCTCGACTCAGTGATTTTGTCTTTTCTGGATTTGGCTCACAGTACTGTCTCTCTATATGCCCAGTTAAGGAGCCTTGTCCTGAGCTCACTTACCATGGTTTGCTAGTTTGTAAAGTGTATTTAGATGAAACACATAGTTTCACATGAACATCCAGCTTTTGTTCTATGAAATTGTCTGATATGACTCTTGAATCCACAGTTGTGATAATAGAAGGCAAATACTAGAGGCAAATACTCAAGTAATGCTTATGAGGTAGTGGGACAGTTAGTGTATTCCAAGATGTCTTATTGATGCTTTGCTGCTAAGGAGATTTGTATTATTCCTTAGCAGATGATCATAGAATCATAGAATACCAGGTTGAAAGGGACCTCAAGGATCATGTGGATAAAATTTTCTTGGCAAAAGCACAGTCTAGACAAAATGGCCCAGCGCTCTGTCTAGCTGGATCTTAAAATGTCCTATATCTGGGAATCTGCCATTTCCCTGGGGAGTTTATTCCAATGGCTAATTGATCTCATGATGAAAAACTTTCCTCTTGTGTCCAGCATTGAAGGAAAGCTGTGATTGTCTGAACAACTGAGTTGTGGAGATATGCCAGAATGATCTCATCTTGCATGCATTGAACACACAGAAGGGACATATTATCCGTGCTTTACAAAGACAAATTGAATCATTTTCACTGTGTTCTTGAAAACGTGCATTTCTTTTTAGTTGGCTTCAAAAGCAGTAAGTGATAACCAAACAAATTTTGGCTAGATGAAGTACACTTGTGGTAGACTTACCTGAGCAAGACATCATGTGTCCTGGCTCACTTGAAAGCTGAGGTGCAAGCATGGTTTCAGGTGTAAAATTGGCAAGTTCTGCGTGGATTCCTCCTGGTATCAGCAATGTTACCTCTAGTTGCATATTCTGTACATGAAACAGAATTTCTGTGTAATGTCGTATTTCTTTGCTTCTAAACATTTAGCCTCGAGAGAAAGAGGCTCAAGGGAGACTCTGTCACTCGACGAGAACCTGAAAGGAGAATGTAGCAAAGTGGGGGGGAGTGGTCTCTTCTCCCAGGTAATAAATGACAGGACTAGAGAAAATGACCTGGAGTTGCACCTGGGGAAGCTTAGATTTGATATTAGGAAAAATTTCTTCACTTGAAGGGTTGTCGAGACTTGGAACAGGCTGCTTAGGGAAGTGGTGGAATCACCACCTCTGGAAGTTTTGAGAAGGCAAGTGGATGTAATAGTTTCTTTGTAAACATGGTGGTGCTTGATTAATGGTTGGGCTCAAGGATCTTAAGGATTTTATTTTTCCAACCTTTACGACTCTGTGATCCTATTGTTTTGTGGCATGTTTTGAAAATGAAGTGATGATGGTTTTCCCCTAACCACCAAGTAAGCTTCACTGAGCCATCTCCACTGCCTTCCAGTTGATTGGGCTGCCTTGTTCCCTGTCTTTGTGGCTGATGGGAGTTTGAGGATGTAAACAAACGTCTTTGAGTTTGTGACTTGTTACCTGACAGGATCCAGATCTCTTGCTCTCCATCTGCATGAAATTTTTTGCATTCTTTCTGGCAGGAAGCCTCCTGGTTTGTCTTCATGGGTTTAGGGTTGTAGACTGTCTCGTTAAGTGGGGGTAAAATCGAAGGACTTTCCCATCAGAGACCAAATAAATTTTTGACCACGTGTAGAGGGGTTAAAAAACTCCTAATATGAAACTTGTGAGAGAGTTTAGGTGCCTCAGTAATACTGTTGAACCTACTTACTATTTGGGATGTAAACGATGTGGCCACCTAGTGTTCAAGCACCTTGCCATTTTGGTACAACAGTGAAGGCACAGGTAAAGGCTTTCTCCTTGTATCACTCCCCCTTCTTCCTCCAAGTAGGCTGAGTAGGGCAGAAGGTTGAAAGGGGACACATGCTCAGCAACAGAAGGTCAGGGAAAAGAGGCGGGAAAGATTATGTTTGTGTTCATGCTGTTTGGTCTTCCCAAGTGTGCACTTTGCGAGTAGAGACCCTGATTTCTAGGAAGTGCCAGGACATCTCCCTGCCGATGGCAGGTAGTGAATGAAATCCTCTTTTTGTGCTGCTTGCACACACAGCTTTTTCTTTACCTATTAAACTCTTGTTATCCTGTTCTGTGGGCCTTTTAAACTTCCTTCACTTCCCTTCCTCTCTATGTTGGAGAGGAGAGTGAGAGAGGGGTTGGGTGAGTGTTTGGCTTTTGGCTGGGGTCCTTGCAACACCTCTATAGATTTATGTAAAGAAAAAGCTCCTGTGTTCTCAGGTGGCAGAACTCTCTTGTTAAGCTCTGTGAGAGCTATGTGAAGTCATGGTTGCTTCTTACTAGTAATTTGGTTTTTTGCCTGATTTTGGAAAGGAGTCTGGGGAATTAACAGGAGAATGAGCACTGATACTGATTTGACTTAACCTCTTCTGTGAGGGTCAGTCATTTGTGCCTGATCTTGGCATTTTAAGGTGGTGTGTTTAGAGATCTAGTACTGATACAGAAGCATTATGGGTTCAGGAACACGCTAAGAATTTATTATTGTGTAAGTCAGCTGCAGAAAAGGATCTTCTTTCACATTTCATATTTGAATTTTAGAAATTTCTGTTACAGAAAGCAAATAACATTTTGAGGTTCAGGAGAATGGAAGGCTCATGAGGAGACTGTTTTGGAAATGATTATCATGGGATTTAGGCTTTTATCTTACTGTCTTACTAAACCAATAGGATGTAATGAATGAAATCAATAAAAGGTTGACTTCTTTTTTAGAGCTGCCTTTGTTCCTGGATATGGTAATTAAAATTTTCAGAAGTTTCGGGTTACGTGTCCACTTCTTATTCCTGAATATTCCCAGGTCCTGAGTGCTGCCTATTCTTTTGGACTCAGTAGTGGTAACAACCTGACTGGCTTCAGCTGCTGTTACTGACAGACTCAAATGTCTAGGCCAAAGAGCAGCTGCCTGTGTGCTGGGAGCATGTATGGGGAACTGAAAATATCCATGTTCAGTGTCAATTTGTATTGACAAGTCATGATGGAACACTATTAGAGTGCTGAATTTCCCTAAGAGGTGAAGGCTATGACTCTTCAAGTACCCAGTGTCGCATAGAATGGAGAAAGATTAAGGTTTTTTCAGAGTTTGATACCCTTTTATTTCACCCTCAGAAAAAGAGTGGAGATTAAAGTAGAATAAAGGAGAGAGACTATAGCAGCAATGTATTCATTCAGTAAGAAGCACAGGTTTATTTTTGTTACCCCTAGGAGCGTATGTAACCATGTTTCAAGGAAGCCAACATCAGGGCACAAAATTTAGAAATTTGATGATTATGGCCTTGCTTGTTGTTTCTACAACAGGACTAGAAACACAAGTGGGTTGTCTTATAATTGGATTAGTGGCTGATACAGCAAAAGCTTCTTCTGCAAGTAATTCATTAAGGATATTTCAGGGTTTTGTTGTTTGGTGGGTTTGTTTTGTTTTGTTTGGTTGTCTTTCTTCCCTCTATTTTTCTGGCTGTATAATTAAGTTGTTGAATGTTTAGTGTGCTCCCAGCTCTTCCACCTAGCTCCTTCCTTCCACCTTCTGGAGTGCCTTGCTCTGAGTTTGTGTTGATTACCTAAAAAAATTCAGAGATGCATAATACTTTTAATGTTTTGTTTGTTTAAGCAGGAGTGGATAAGATGTGAATCATGGAGGTTGTACTAATGTAGGCAAAAAAAAATTAGAAGTTCTTAACCATGGCCCACAGAATAAGAATTTGTAGTGTAATGGGCTGAAACTCATTAAGAAAAAAACAATATCATTTTTTGCAGATTAAGAGGAAGTGGTTGTAAAATGCTTTCAGTAATGTCAATCTGAATGTTAATTGGAAAAAATTAGTCAAATACAAAAAACCCATATTAATGGATTTGGTATTAATGCTTTGACTACTTAATAGTAAAGTGTATTCAAGAGAATTATTCTTTTGTAATGTAGTTATATATCACTGTTAGAAATTAATTCAGCCTTACATTTTCTTGCTCTGTTACTTTAAGGGTTTTACAAATGCTTTTACTGTTCTTAGGGTTCTGAATTAAAAAGACATGCTGGCAAAACGTTTCAGCCCTTTTACAGTATTGAGTCAGGAGAAATAGTTTGTCTCAAACTGTGGTGTCGTATAAAAGAACTCTGACAGCTATATTGTGCTCTTATTTCTTGTTCATGTTCAAAAGGTGATGCTGAACTAATAAGAATTCAAAGATGCTAGAAAAAAGCAGTATTTTACACAGTTCTTATCTTTTACCAGAAAAAAACCTGGTAATAATAAGGGATTAATAATATCTAATTAATATAAATTAATTTTAACTACTCCCTTTTCAAGGAATTGTTGCAGCCAATTGCGTTTTCTCCCTTTTCTTTAATAAGCAAAGGACAAAAATTGGTGAACAGTAAATACATGCTAATTGCACAATTGGTAGCATATATTTCCCAAGTATGTATGAAGATTCACATACTATGTGTTGTATTAAAGAATGTAATGCAAAACAGTGATAAAACAAGGCCTTATCCAGTACATTTTCACTATCATTGTTAGTGCTAATTTTAAATATAAAAGGAAGACTATCTGTTGTACCTCAGCAGTTTTGAATATAGGCTCAAATACAGGACCACAGATCTTTGATACTTAATCTCATATTCTCTAGAAACTTGGATTCTGCAAACTGTTATTTTTAACTAAATATTTTTAATTAAGCACTGTTCTGTAGAACTATAAACCTTTATGTGCAGACAAGCATAGACTGACTTTTGTAAGTTTTGTGTTGCATGTGAATTTGTACAGACACATATCAGATTTCCTAACAATCAAGAACCTGTAAATAAGTGTTAAAAAGATGTATTTTTCACCAGGCTTTGTTCACAACGTTTTTTTGTCTCTACATTGTTTTTCATTTTCTCTGTCTTTATTTTGTTTTCTCAAAAAAATAGTGAAGGGTTTTTGTCTTGAGATGGACGTTTGTATAGATGAGAAGTCTATTGATCTGTATTGTGATATTTCTAGAAATATGTAAAGGTATTGGTGTAAAAACTGTACGAAACAGAACTGGTTTTTGGGTTAGTTTTCCTTTTAAATTTTAAAATATCTGTTCATTTTCCAGAGCAATGACAATGAAGAACGTCTGCAGGTTGTAAAACTTCTAGCAAAAATGTTTGGAGCTAAGGATTCGGAGTTGGCATCTCAAAACAAACCACTTTGGCAGTGCTACCTGGGGAGGTATATTCTGGTTTAGTTCCCTGTCTAGGGAGGAAAAACTTTCAATGAAGTCAAATTCAGTTGGTTAGGTTTTTTTTTAAAGTGACACAGCTAAGCGTGAATTCCTTCCTGCTGCTTTATCTGAAACCTGACAGATAATGCTAAAGCAATTTTAAATATATCTTAAATATCTGTCATTCTTCAGAGTGAACATTTACAAATCATCTCCTTAAAAGTTCATTTTTTTCAACTAGCTTTATTGCCGTTGTCAAGAAAAATGAATACTTTATTGTAATTTCTTCACAAGTGAAACTATTCAATGATGGATTAATTCTAAAATGGCATCAAATTACATTTTCAGTATCAGTTGATATTAGAACTGCTTTTGATGCTTTTATGTACAGTCTTTGTGTATGAGTTTCAAGTTTTTTAAGGGTAGGAGTACCTTAAAAGAAATATGTAGTATTTACAATGCTGCAAACATACTTTTGTTTTTGAAATATTCTGCTAGTTTGAGATAGAAAATATGGCTGAAGCTTATAGTCAGGAGAAACTTAAGTTTGGCTACTATGAAGAAAATATTTTTGATATGAGTAAAAGAGGATAAATTCTAGAAGTTATTACAAATGTTTATAATGTAGCATTCAATCATATCAAAACCAGAGTCCTCAAAGAAATGCTACTTTTAAGAGTACAAGAAACTTATTTGAAGCAAGGTGTTTTGCTTGGAAGTATATAACTATTTAAAACATGGAATGTCATCAAAAAATACCACATCTGATTCGGTGCAGAGGAAAATGCTTCCTTGTCTTACAATGTGATGATGTGCAGTTTATTTACAAAAACTGTTTTCTACTGGTTATGAATCACATTTATGCATTTACTACTTCTAAAAATTTTCACAAAGTTATAATAGCTGTGTTATTGAAGGAGGCATTCTTAAAAATCTCTTGATTTTGAAAACACACATGGCTTTTACTAAAACAGTTATTCCTTAAAATCTATTTATTTGATAAATAAGCATTTCGACAGCAACGGTGTTCTAAAATTACATTTTTAATTTGTTTCAAACCAAGTGTTTTGAGGATAGCTTGAAAATGCATCTAATTTTGAAAGCATTGTCTGTAACTAATTACATCAACATTTTTGTTATAAAATTACTTACATCAAAATTAAAAATGAGAAAATACTAGTTTTCAAGCATCTAATCTAATTTAGTCTTTCAAAAGGAAATCTTATTATATGATCCATCTCAGAAGAAATGTGTAGTAGACTAGATGTGCATTTGTTTGTTATCTGTCATACAGTATAGGGAGGGAATGAATGTCACAGTCATAAAATTTTGGGTTTCTGATACATGGTTCATGGTTAATTATGTGTAGCATTACAGAAAAGGAATTAAAATGTATCACACATCTTTCTAATAAATAGTTTTTTGTCTGCCTGAGAGTTTTTAATGTGTACCCAGAGAAGATATTTCTTTTTATGTTCAGAACATGAATTAATAAATGAGCATGAGAATTTTTTCTTAAGCTAAAGACAGTCTACTTAATACTGTGAAATCAGAGATGCTGTATGCATGTAACCATGCATGGGAAACATAAAAAATATTTTCAGAAGTGTTTGATATTGTGTAGAAGTGAACATATTGCTTTGGTAGAAGTGGACTTTTTGTTGTTGTAATGCACTGTCTTGTTTCTAACTAGGTTTAATGATATCCACGTACCTATTCGCCTTGAGTGTGTCAAATTTGCAAGTCACTGCCTTATGAACCATCCCGACCTGGCAAAGGACTTAACAGGTATCAGTTTTATTATATCATTAAAATATCATTTAAAGTCTCTTGGAGAAGTCAAGAAGGCCAGTTGTAATCCTAAGGAATGCTGTCAGATGTTGTGGAGGACCTAACTGATGCTGGAGTTTTAAGTCAAAGTCCCTGCCTTCAGTGTTGCTTCTCAGGTTGAGGGGATTGTACACAAAGAATACCTTAACCAGAGATCTCTCTCTCCTTCTCATATAGTAGTTACATTCCCAGCTCCTACTGAAATTAAGCACCATGGGATCAGGTAAAGACAGTCTGCCTAACCTAATGGTCCCGGCATTTATTAATTAGGGTGCAGAGGGGAGACTTAAGTTCCACAAAGCTGAAATGTTTAAGTCTTACACAGCCACTGTCTAGAACATGAAAGCAGTCCTCATTGCTGTAACCACACCTTCACAGTTCCACCTCCTTCAGATCCAAGCACAGCCTGTAATTCAAGATCTCTGTAGGAAGTAGGCAACTGGCATCGATGGAAGCATTTAGTATTTGCTGCTCCTCATGTCTTAATTAAAAAAAAAAGTGTAATGAATGAGAATTGATTGATTTGCCTTGGGAGACTATATCTTCCCCTGATCAATAAACTCCTACTTGTAGTTTTTTTGCGGCAATATCATTGTCTAGTTGTTCTAAGGAGGGAGTTTAAAGGACTGTAAAGTGCACAGGATTGCTCTCCTGCTTGCTGAGCATTTGTCAAGTTGGACACAAATAGAGACAGGCTGGAGTCATCCTGTCGTTGCAGTGTTATCCAGAGATTAGCTCAGTTAGTTGGAGCATGGAACACCATGGTCATAGGTTTGATCCCCATATGGGCCATTCACTTAAGGGTTGGACTTGATGATCCTTGTGGGTCCCTTCCAACTCAGAATATTCAGTGATTCTGTGTTGTTAAACCAGCTTTAAAAACACAAAAGGCTCTCAGTCCTTCCTTAATGGAATGGTAAAAATATTTTCCTTCTTGATTATCAGAATTATATTTTCTTTTTTTTTTTTTTTTTTTTTTTTTTACATTGCTGAAAGACTTTGTGCCCCCTCTAATGGTATCCTCTGGGAAATGTAATTTTGCTTGCCCCTCCTCTCTCTCCCCTCGGTGCTTATCAAAAGTCAAATTGTTGAAAAATTTCTCTGGCTCATTGGTATTGGAGACCAGAATTATTTTGTGCAATGGCAGTATTTTTCATTTGTTTTAGTTTGTGTTCCTGTGAAACAATAGGTTTTTTTAAAAAGGCTTATTTGGATTTAAAATTTCATAACCTCCATAACTGCGAAGCATTATTTTGGAATGTGCTCTTTTGACACCTGGGCTGATTGCCAATAATGTTAATGGCCAGCGTTTCAGATGAGACTTGAAAATTTTTACTGGTCACTGAACAGGGGTGAGAGAACAGTAACCTCTGGTTATTTCAGAGTAAAGTTTGAATTTACAAAGTTTCCTAAAGTCCTCAGTGTTGCACTGATATATGTAGTGTACTGTGATCTTAATTTCTGTGTGCATGTTCCTACCCTTCTGTGCTTTTTAAATAACCAAAAATACAGCTAAAAAGATAAATGAATGTTGCCATTTTATTTGCCAGCTTTCTGAAATGACAATATGTAGCTAACAAGTTTGACACCTAAAAGCAGAAGTTTTAAAGTATTGTTAGTATAAGATTTATGGTGTTAGCAAATAAGTAGCAGTGTGCCAAAATAATCTAGAAAAATTGTTTTAAGACGGATAAACTAGGATGTGTCTAAATGAGCTTTATAGTTTGAAGTATCTCTTGATTTGTCCCTGCTTACAATGCTTACATGGCTCATACTGTCAAGCGTTCCTGGAGTAGGTGAACTAGATTCCTTATGGATAATATGGAAGTTGTGAACAGGCGTGCAACTAATGTGCTCTAGGAGCCAAAGGGGTTAGAGTCTTCAGGAAGAGAGTATCCTCTAGCCTGACGTAAGAGCTTAAAATGTATGTAGCGTGGTTAGCAAGTTCTCAAGCAATGTCTGTTCTACTCTACAGATCCAGTCCTGCTTGGCTATAATAGTTGCTAGTGTATACATAGTGTAACTACTATAAGAAATAATAATAAAAAATAAGTAACCACATAATTCTTATTTCAATAATGCCAGTAATATAAGTGTTTGATATTCTAAGCAAATACGAAGTTTTACTGACATTCCAGTTAGTCTTGGAGAATACTATTTGTTTCTCACTGCTAATGATTCAAACAGAAGAAAATAATTTTTCTGTTTCTGTCTCGTGAGGAAAGTAGCTAAAGTTGTGTACTTACACTTATTTTCCCCCAGAATATCTGAAAGTAAGGTCACATGATCCTGAAGAGGCCATACGGCATGATGTTATAGTATCCATAGTTACTGCTGCTAAAAAAGATCTTTTGCTTGTCAATGATCACCTGCTTAATTTTGTCAGAGAAAGGACACTGGACAAGCGGGTAAGACATAATTAGCATTAATAATGGCTGTGTTATACTTCTAAACTGTATATATACACTGTGTGTTATACTTCTAAACTGTACTATTCAGCTTTCTTCAAGTCAGCACTTCTAAAAAATGCTATGCTGATTTTAAAATTACAAATGAAAGCCAATATAATGCAAAAATTTTTGAAGCAATCTACTTAGTGAGATAGCTTCTTTTCATGACTAGAATGCTACATTTTTCATTGTGCTGTGTTTTATTTAAGGTGATATGATTTAAATAATTAAATTGGCTGCAACGCAACAATGTTGTTCCAGTTGCCCAGTTCTAGTAAAACTTTTAAGTCAAAGAAGACCCTTGTAAAACATTCTAGCATTTTTCTTAAAAAAATTTTCAAGCAGGTTTCAGAACATATTATATTTATTGTAGATTACCTGCTTTTAATTAAATCATTGAAAGACTGCAAATCAGTGTAGTAGCTTTCAAATTTGAATAGTCTTGAATTTTAGTTTAGCTGTATTGCATTATTTGGTAAAATTTATGAGGTTTGCTGCCTCTTTTTAAACATAGTAAACAGGTTTGTTGATGCCAAACTTTTAAAATTATCACCTAATTTTTTTTTTCATTTGGTGACATGCTTTTTCTTGTTGCAGCCATGACATAGTTACAGATATAGAGTGTGAGAAAGGGTGTTGGCTTAAATCTGTAATAATTGTAAATTCAAGAGGCATACTTATATGGTAGTTAGTGGTGTTGAAAGGTTTAATGTAATAGATATGATGCAACATGTCCTAATGAGAAACTGTTGCCCTTAGAACTCAATTTAACTTTTTTGTGAATTAAATTGTGTTATTTTGATGTTGAATATTAAATACCTAACGAAATTCTGCAGTCTTTTCTGTTCTGAGTTTTGAAGTGCTAAACTGGCTGCTGTTTCTTTTTCTCAAGTGGAGAGTGAGGAAGGAAGCTATGATGGGACTTGCACAGATATACAAGAAATATTCATTGCAATCAGAAGCAGGAAAAGAAGCTGCAAAACAGATATCATGGATCAAAGATAAACTTCTGCATATATATTATCAAAACAGTATTGATGACCGGTAAGTTAGTCGTAAAAGCTGGGTGATTCAGTGGCTAAGTGTTATAACTTGTTATGAAGATGGCTAAGTGTTATAACTTGTTATGAAGATTTGTTTTTCCTTTGTGCTCCAGTGCTGATGAGAAGGAGGAATCTTGATAATCCTGTACATTTTGATTCAGTGCATAATCTTATATAGCTGTAGCCAAATGTTGTCCTGTGCTGTTTTCTTCTACTTTATTTTTTTATTTCTTATTTTAAGGCCAGAAGTGGTTCTAAAGGGTGAGATGTGCTGGAATATTTCAAAAGTTTTAGCTGTACTTTGCCACTGCTTCTGTAAAGGGGTTTTTTGTTTAAATTTCAGTAACTTGTTAATTTTTATGCTAAAATTTGATAAGTAAACTTGCTTAAATGATGTTGATTTAGATTTATGTGTTGTTCCTGTATGTTTTAAAGATGGCACGTGTAATGACAATGGGCAAGCCATCTCTGCAGAGAATTAGATTTCTGTAGTACAGTAGTTGTGAATTTGTGTCCTGGATTTCTGGTGAAAGCAGTGCCTCTGTCATACTTTGTAGCCTTGTATATGGTTGTTGGTATTGAAAAATAGATGGTTTCACATGGGGAACTGGTTTGGGAACAAGTCTGCCTTGACTAATCAAGGTCATCATGTTGGCTTTAGAAGTGAGCCTTCTCAGCATGTTGAGATATAAATGGCATTGCAAACCCATACAAGTCTTTTCAAAAATTCAAAACCTCAAAAAGTTTTCTTCAAAACAAGTAGTTATTTTGTGGTGCCGTGGAAGTGGAGTCTTTGGATCTTTAGATCCAGTCTTGCCTACTGACATTTTTCTTAAACGTTTTAAACTAGCTGGGTTTGGGTTTTGATCACCTGCTCCAACTGTGTACGAGGAGTTTTGTTTTCTTTTCCAGCATAAACATACATGATTTTTTTTTTACCTGTTTGCTCCATTCTGTTAATACTGATCTCAGTACTGGACCTCAGTCTTGGCCTTCTTGGTATTTAGGAGTGCAACATGGGCTTGGTTTCCCCTTTTTTTTTTTTTTTCTTTTCAGTCTTTTCTAGGTAACTGTCAGGCCCAAACCTCTCTCTCCTCCTGTTTCCAAATAAGGAGCTTCATGTTACACAGAAGCTTTTAATAATTCCCTTGGGAATATACCTGCATTTTTATTGTGGAAGCAAAAACATGGGATAAACTCAGCCCGTGGGGAAGGGGCCAGGGAAGGGTGGAAGGAAATCAGCTCCTTCTAATTAGTATCTGAATTCTCCTTCTGGGCTTCATGGTACTGTGTGATATAATCAACATGATATTTCTTTTTTTATAAGTATTATCAGTAGTAGTATTATTTTAGGCCAATTAATTTGGGTCAGTTAATGAATTTACCCCAATACTGCCTCGTAATGGAATTAAATGTTAACATCTTATTGGGTTGATAATTAATATCTTGCTCCAAAATAGTTTGGTTTCTTCTAGATTAATACATCTGATTTTGATAATGTCATCTGTTAAATCTCCTACTGCCAGCATTAATATTGTGTTTTTTATAATGATAAATTTCTGTTTAATTTATGCTGAGTTATGTCAAATAACTTGACCTTTAGGTTTTTGAATATCCCCATCTTTCTATGCAACAACTAATGTCTAGGTAGGTCTGAGAATTTTTGAATTGATGTTTCAACAATTCCAGGCCATGTTCTTCCTGCACAGTTTAAGTTTCTTAATCCTGTCTTTCAGGTTACTTGTTGAACGCATTTTTGCTCAGTACATGGTCCCTCATAACTTGGAAACAAACGAACGAATGAAGTGTTTGTATTACCTTTATGCAACGCTGGATTCAAATGCTGTGAAGTACGTGCTGCTTTTTACTACTTGCAGAATAATTTTTAATACAAATATTATTGTAAATTAGGTCTGAATTGTCATGAGTAGCCTAAGTCAGTGGACAGAAATAACTTACAAACTATTAGAAAACAGAGCGTAGAAATAGCATCTATTTCTCAAATGAGATTTTGAAAAAACCATAAACTGGTAGGGTGTTTTCTAACAAGATGCAGTACATTTCAACCATAAACAGCTAAAAAAAGTAGTGTCAAAGATCTGGAAAGAAGCTTGAGTGCACGTCAGTCTTTTTATGTCTACAAAGAGATAACATAGATATGGTAGATCAGCCCTAAATATTATCTGACAATTTCTCAATATACTACTTGTTGCAGCAGCCAAGATGACTTAAGAATGAGAAGAAATTACTTGTTTGTCTTTCCTCTTTCAGTATGCATTTTAATTATTATTACATTAGGTGCCTTCTCCAGATTAAAATGGGTATGTGCACGTGAATTTGACTAATAACAGTTATACTGCTGTAATGTTCATAAATGGATTCATTTTAGATAGTTTTACTTTGTTTTTCGTGTAGTAGTACTGAGTCACTTGAAAATCAAACATAGGGGTTTTCTTTCCCATGAAAGAGACTAGAAAAGGCTTTGTATGTGAACGAATGCCTTAAAAGATCTCAAAGCCTTCCAGTACTACAAAAACTGATATTTGAATCCCCTGAATTTCTTGTATTGCTTGTCCAAAGATATGACAACTATAACAAACTAAAATTATGAATAGTATATTAAAAATAAAAAGTTACTATTCCAGTAATTTTTAGTGTAGACTAAATGAAAATGCAGAAAGGATTTTTTTTCAGTGCTTGTTATTTCAGGCAACAAGTAACTTCTGAATTTTACAGTTTTTGTATGCAGCAGTACTCATTTTAAAGATGTAGGCTTGTTCAGTTATTTATATAAAATTGATTTTTTTTTTTACTTGTGGATTCTCTAAGTTTTTTAAATGCAGCTGTGACCTTTATTTATATGGCTTACTATTCCTGGAAAGCATGCTAATTTTCTATTTTGTTGGGTATCTTTCATGCATCTCTTAGAGGCTTAATCATGTCCACTTTTCACAATTTATTAATCTAGTAGCTGCTTCCTGTCTGCAAGAAAAACATTGTTTTGGTGATAAATATCTTAAACATCTGCTTTAACCTACTTCTTGGAATGTTTTTACAACAGTGATTTCAGGCTTGTACAAATGACTTCTTAATGGACCAGAGATTAGTTACTTCCTTCTTATTTGCAAGGCAGTGTACATGAGCATCTGAAATGAAACTTGCTTCAAAATCTCACTTTGTTCCGGTCTAATATGACCAAGTAAATTTTCCATGTTACCCTACTAGGAAACATTTAGCCTTTGCTCACACAGCTGTGAAAGTTCAGGTGATAAGTACATTTCTGAGTCTGAAATTGAAAAGGCTGTAAAGACTCTTTTTGGACAGTTATGTTATTCATTGAATAGATAATTTTGACAATTCTTTTAATTTTTTTCTATTTTTAGAGCACTGAATGAAATGTGGAAATGTCAAAATCTGCTTCGACATCAAGTGAAGGATTTAGTTGACCTAATAAAACAACCCAAAGTGAGTTCAACTTATCTTTGTTCCCCAGTGAATATAATAATTTTTGTTAATGTACTATTTTTTAATTCCATTTGTTTGGCTATCTCAAGCTTATTTTTAATAGCAGATTGAAAACATTGTGAAAGTTAACTGTTACTCTGTTAGACTACATTTACTGTAGGAAATGTATATGCATTTTGTTTGTAGAATTGAAGAGAAAAAGGGGTGTTACAGAAATTTCTGAAATGTTTTGTTAGTCATTTAATACTAAAATATTTTCTCCCAGTGTTTGAGTTACATCTGGCCAGGACTGTTGTGGCTCTTGAAACAGGGTAAAACCAGCATTTTATTTTTGACTGCCAAATCAAGTAATTAAGAAAAAGTACCTACATACTCTTAACTTGTTACCTTATGTGTGATTAGTAACTGAAGAAATTGGAATATTTTTGTCCCCACAGGTTATTAATTTCTCTTCCCTTTCCGAAATTCCTTAAATATTGTGTTGGAGATACCAGACTACAACAAATTTGCTCAGAAGGAAAAATGAAAATTTTTTGAGCATTTAGTATTCTCATAAAGTGAATTTCAATTTGTTTTAGTTACATCTATGTTCATACTCATGTTTGGAGTAGGGAAATTACAAGATTAAATTCTTGATATGGTTTGGAATATAATTAGAACTTGGCTTTAATGCTAGAAGTCTGATTTGGTGCTTTTTTAACAGAAATAATATAGAGTAGAAAGTGTTACCATGCTCAAATTCCTATGTGTCTGTGGGTATGATTTTTATTTTCTATATGTGTATATAGTCGAACCAAGGTAAATTTAATGATTATCCATTTGCTGGAATTACCTGAACTAGGAAGAGTGGGTAGCTGTGTGGTTGGATTATCTAATGGATCTGCTTAGAAATGCTAGTGTCTTGCCAACAGAGAGAGACTGCAGTGAAATGAATAATTTTGACTTAGTGCATTTAAAACATGCTGTAATGTATTAAATTCTAAGTATAGTAAATACTAGTACAACAGTACTTCACTGTATTTTGGTGACTGTATTGAAATGCTTTTCATGTACTGTTTAATAGTCTTTGGTGTAGGTTAAATACATTTATGCATTTAATACCTGAGGTAGTTCCTTGATATTTTCTGCTTTTCAGTTGAAAGTGAAATTTCAACTTTTCCTTTTGTTTTCAGGGAGTTGTGAAAGTTCTTTCTCAGTTGTAAAATACCAGATATGATACAGAATTTAACGTGAAGGTTTTGATGCCAGCATAAGCATTGCATTCAAGACGGTGCATGCTTTTGACACGTTTGCATTTGTCCATCTGGATTTTATCATATTTTTTGCTCTTAAATGCTAATTCTCTACACTTGAATATTCTCTTGAATAACAAGACTACATGGGAGAATTTAGAGGGCTTATGATAGTCTGAGGTGCCATTGCAGGCAGCAAAACAGTTTTGAGTTGGGGAATTTTATTTAATTTAGTACGTCAATTTACATAAAGTTTTACTTATTTATTCTGGTGTTGAGAAATAAAAGCGAGCAAATGAACACTATAAAAAACAGTGTTCAACTTCCCTGTCAGACACCTCTCCTCCCTGCTCTACAGTCTCCAGTCTGCGTGCCATGCTCTGTCCCTTCGATGAGGCGATGGCTGCACAGGGGATGTGGGTCAGGGCATAGTGGTTCTCTTCCTTCTGCTGCTTCTTGTTTCTTACCCAGTGCTTCAGCAGGGGTTTCTCCACTGGCCACAGCCCCTTTAGAGTCATACTTTTTCCAGTATCTCCTCTCTTATCTCCATCTCCTGCTTTCGCAGAAGCACCATAGGCTCCTCTGGTTAGAGTTCTGGTGTGTGGTGGGTTGGTTCGTTTGTTGCGGAGCTTGCTGGAAGTGACTATGACCGGCACAGGGCAGTCCTGACCTCTTCATACAGAGGTCACCCCAGCAGCCCTTTGTTACCCCAAAACTTGTTCATTATTCCCAGTGCAGATGCTTAGCTATTTTTACTGTAATTTTTTTTTTTTTGTGGTGTTCTTGTATGGTTTTTTTGGGGGTGTCTTCAACTGATAGTTAAGACAATTCAATCGTGTTTGTGATAAGACTGCATTTTCATAACCATAATCTGGAGGATCATACAGTCCAAGTGATAATCTTGGGACAAATATCCATTAGCCATTCAGAGCTATGTAAACATTGTTTTCTTTCAGGAAACAAAACTGAAATTACCTGGTAGCCTTTTAGAGTATGACTGTGTGCTTTTTCACTTCGGTCTAACTTCTTCATTTAATCATTATAGCTTAGTTGTTTTGTTCTCCTGTAGTAGTTGTCCCTGTGCCAAGTGTAGGCATTCTGAGAGCTTTCAAAGATAAAGAAGAATAGGACAAGAAATAGTGTACCAAAGTTGCCACAAAGAAACTTTGATTAGGTAGTAAGAAAAAAAAGAATTGCAATAAGGGTGATCAAATATAGAAACAGGTAGTCCAGAGATGCTGTGAAATCTCCATCCTTGTAAATATTTAAAATGCAACCAGAAGTTTGCCTGAAGCAAAACCTGATCCTGCTTTGAGTAGGCAGTTCACCCGGGTGACCTTAAGTTGTCACTGCCAACCTACATTATTCTGTAACTATAAATCTTTGAACTTCCCAGTCTACCTTTCTGCCATTTACTGAAACTCTAAAAGCATCCTCCTTTTTTCCTCTTCAGGGTCTCCTCAGACAAAGTGCTATTGGGGAGGCTGGTAACGTGTTAAGAAACTTTTTATTGCTGTTGCTCATAATTTCTCTTGACTTAAGACAGAAGGGACATCAAACTTGCCTTTAAGACAAGTTACTTTTCTGAAGAGCGAAAGCATTAAATCACAGCTCCTCTTGTATACACTGCTGAAGGAAAAACAGCTAAATAAAATACATAACCTTGCCTGTTCATGTGTGGAAAAGTGGGTGAATGCTGTTGTGTGTATTAGAGTATAATCTTCATTTGCTGCAGATGAATGCAAGATAATGTAGATCAAATGCCACAGTATATTTTCTAAAAGGAAATGTTTCTTAAACTTCTTCAATCTGACATATTTCAATAGAGTTATACTACTGCAAATTAATACTTCTGCCTCAGGTTATTTGACGTTTGGCTGAATTATTAGTAGTTTGCTCAATCTGTTTTAGAGGGATCTTTAGCCAGTACTTGAAGACTTAGCGAGTATTAGGAGACCAGAACAGTCAGGATGAAAGAAACTCCACAGTACAGTTTTTGTTCTTCTCTTGAGTCACAAGAGGTTCGAATTTGAAAAGTCTGTATCTGCTGACATCATTACTTGAATCCTGTAAATGATATCTGATTTCTGTCTTTTGTCATTTTTTTTTGTCTGAACATGTGAGTTCAGCTGTGACAGCTAAGAGCCCTGAAAATGATGGCATTCCTCTGAGACTACACACTACAGAAATAGCCCATTCATGCTGTTCTTAAGTTATATGGTAGATTAAAAAGTAATAGAAGTATTTTACATAATTGATGCTGTAGGGGTGATCTACCTTTTACTTCCTGTAAGTGTCTACATTGAATTTGCAGTGGTAGTCTTTGATTTCTAACACACTGATGTGTTAGAAGAATGGATGCTGACTTGTTGTTAATGCAGTCTGGAATCTTCCTCACTCAATATTCAAATGGAAATAAATAATGTAAAATTTTGACTTAATCCGTTTTTCTTTTGTGACTTGCAGACAGATGCCAGCAGTAAAGCTATATTCTCAAAAGTGATGGTTATAACAAGTAAGTCAGTAAAAGTATTTACAGTGTCTAAAAATTACAGTTGAACTATATTGCTTTCCTGCTTTAAAAATCATTTGGGTTAAGTTTATAAACAGACATTTTGCAGCAGATAAAATTTAAAGCAAATCATGAAAAAAGTGATGCAGCAATATGCTTTTAAGAATGGAGGCAACTCTAAACAGAATTACTCTCTTAGTGTAAGAAGTCATCAGTCATGAAGCTTATCACATAGCATTTTGGCTGCATTGTGGACTAATTCAAGGTCTTGATGATCTAGGTTGTTAATATCTATTTTAGCATTTATTATAGAATAAATATTCATAGATATTAACTAAACTATTAAGCTATGTACTGACCTACCTGTCTTTTGAGGTTTTGGTATTGTAAATGTCTTTGGGTGAATGCAAAAGAGTTTGGATTTCAGTAGCAAGGAAAGCACTTTGAAAACTGAAGAACTTCTGTGTAAGCTGAACTACTGGCAAAGAAATACCAGCCAACCCGAAAGCAACACTTCCTGTTCCCTGGGCCCACCATGGCAATAGCATTAAAACCAGTATGAAGAAAAACTTGCTTTACAATTCTGAAAATTTGTTTTCAAATCCACCTTTAAAAAAAAATGCCATCTGTTCTGGTAAAAAAATATACTACCTAAGACTATGCACATTTTTGAATAAAAAGTGGAGGAAAAAAATGAACCTTGATGCTTTGTTGGCCATGATCCCAGTCCTTTTTTGATTAGTTTGTATTTTTTTGATACTTTTGGTTCTGGGTTACATTTGGAAAAAAAATCAATACAGCAAAGCAAATTCATAATAGAACTTGTTTTGAACTAACTGTCCTGTCCTACACCACATTCTGTACCAGCTTTGGTTAACACTGGCTGTAACAAAAATATGAAGCATCTTAATTAGTAGACTAACCCTTTGCCAATAAATTGCCTTGCTATAATATAAAATGGGGAAGTAGTTTAAGAAATGCATTTTAAATGCTTTTTTTTTTTGAATGCTTTAAGCCGTTGTAAAGCTTACGTTTACTTAAGGGATAATATTGCAAAAACACCCATTTGATGTTTTTTACACTTGTTGCATCAGGTGATCTGTATGTAGAGTATATTTTGCTGTGGAGTTTAGGCTTTTCAGTCTGAGGTCAGCTTCAGCTGTTAGTAATATTATTAGCAAGAACAACTAGACTTGCTGAAAAATGAGAGTGAAGGGTGAGGAAAGCAAATAGCCAGAGGAAATTTGTAGAAATTTGTGTCCTCATAGATATGTCTGCACATTTTGAGGTGTTTTGTGGTTTGGTTTTTTTGTGGTTTTTCTTTTTGTTTGTTTGGTTTGGGTTTTGTGTGATTTGTATGATGTTCCAAACTTGTATAATTTACAATACATAAATAATGATTTATTTTGGTTATTTAAAGGAAACCTTCCTGATCCAGGGAAAGCTCAAGATTTCATGAAAAAGTTCACACAAGTTCTAGAAGATGATGAAAAAATAAGAAGTCAGTTAGAAATGCTTGTTAGCCCAACATGTTCTTGCAAACAGGCTGAAGGATGTGTGGTAAGAATTGCTCTTAAAGTGTGAATATTTTTGGAACAGAATCGATTGGAAATTTAATTGCAACTTATATTTCAGAGGGAAATAACAAAGAAGTTGGGCAATCCAAAGCAACCAACAAATCCTTTCCTGGAAATGATAAAATTTCTTCTTGAGAGAATTGCTCCTGTGCACATTGATACTGAATCCATCAGGTAGTTTTGTGTCTGTGTTGTCGGCCATAGATCACAGGGATTGAAATGGGGGTTTCTTACTTTGCCTTTAAGCACAAGCAGTAGTGGGCTGGGTGGGTGTGGCTTAAGGCTTGGTGACCTGCAATGTTTTCTTCTGTTTCAGGTTGTATGGGGGTTTTTGTGTCCTTGTCCAGAGTGTTGTCACAGAAATAATTGCATTGTCATTCAGCATAGCTGCAATGACCCATCACTAAAAGTGGATGTGTTGCTGATGGGCAAAGTGTGGTTTGCGACCAGCTGACTTATTTTAAAATAAATTTCTGTCCAGACTATTCAGCTGAAACTTTCCACCCAGAATATTAGCTCATAGTGACATAAACAGCAATGTAACTGAGGAAGTAAAGATTATGGTGGTGAGGCAGCAAGACTTGAAGGAAGAGTAAGCAGATGAAGTTATGGGGGGGGGAGGGGGAGTGATTGCTGAAATGATTATTTAACTATCAGCAGTATTTGAAATAAGCCTGTCAAGAAGAAATATGCAGGAGATAAATTTGGAAATTTGTAATTTTGTCATCAGCTCTTAGCAGAGCTGTTAAATGGCTATTTTTTTTTCCTCTTGGTTAGAGACTGAGGATTGTAAACAGTTATTTTCCATCAATTATTAAGAATCTGTAGTGGGTTGTAACCTCACCATAATTCTTATTGAATTTATTGCTTGTAATGCTCAAATTGTTTTCTTATTTTGGTCATCCTTCCAGAGTAATTTGTATATAGTTTTTAATTCATGACGGATAAATATTTTCTAATGTAATGCTGCATAAGCTTTGATTTGGATAGGAGATGAGGGCAACCAGATTATGTATGTAGTTGACATATTTGTTTTATAGTAAGCTTATGTTTTTAAAAAGTTGCTTTAATAAGATTGTATCTTAAACTTGTGAAAACAATCATACATTGCAGTAACTACAAGGCCATGTTTTGTTTTCCTCTTCAGTGCCCTTATCAAGCAAGTGAACAAGTCTATAGATGGAACAGCTGATGATGAAGATGAGGGTGTACCTACTGACCAGGCAATCAGAGCAGGTCTTGAATTGCTGAAGGCAAGTATAGTCCTGGTGGTCAGTGAGCATGGGAAACTTTGCAAAGAACTTTGTTAAAATAAAATTTTAATTAGCACTTACTACTTTTAATCATAAGGATGTGGTGCCTACCTGGAAGAACCCGGTTTGGTTTCTTGTTCTTTATGCTCATCTTGTGTGGCACATAAATAAGGTTATTTTTTAAATGATTTAGAAGCTTTTCTGGAAGCCAAAAGTAGTTGTATGTGAGAAGGTAGCAGCTGAGTTTTGATTATTAGAGCATGAATTCAGTGATTTGTAAATATAGTTGTGCTACTTTTGGACTGTACATGTGTATCAATACAGCACTGTGGTTCCTCTGTGTTCCATGTAATTTGGGGTCTTACCTATTTCAGCTATGAGTAATCTTTGAGACTCAGCTAACATAGCAAACACCATCAAGTAGTCCAGCTGGGGGTTGACTGCAGAGGCCTAAAAATCTAAAAGAGTCCCATACAGAAGTTTTCAGTGTGTTTTAGATCAACTAAAGACTGAGTAGATGCTCCTGAAAGGGTGTGGCTCTTTATCCAGACATGCACATTTAGGTAAAAGTTCAGTTATCTAGTAGCACAAAAATGTGATTAAGAAAGAATGAATCATGTTGTGAAGGGCTATATACTTGAATGAAGGCTTCCAAATCAGTACTTACATGTTTGTATGAACTGACATGACACACTTAAGAAAAGGAATAAGACTGCCCTGAAGAAAGCAGTCTATATATACATCGTGAGAATAATATAGGAAGGAGAAATACGGAAGTCTGGCATTGAGAATGCCATGCAATGAAGTGGGGAGGAAGGTAACTTGGTTAAAATAGAAAACTGCATATGAAGAAGCTTCTAGATTTTGAGGATTGTTTCTCTGCCATGGGTCAGAATATTATGTGGAATGAGGCTAATAATCAACAGCCACTTAAAAATGAAGACCAAATTTCAGGGAGAATTAATTGAGGGTTTCTTTACTTTATTTCATTTTTTTAAACATGGGAGGACATACTTGAAAACAATCAAGTCCAAGAATCTGAAGGAGAGGTACAGAATCTGCTAAGCTGCTGTGGAAAGCTTGAGAGACTAGAGAACCCTATTGGGTATGTCTGTGTTGCTATTTTAGAGATAGGAATTTCACTTCAGAGCAGACTCAATTCTTCCCCTGAGGAAAAAACCATGAAGTCTTGGAGGCACACAAGCTGGATTCCTTTCAGAGGAACAAAATTGAGATGGGCTTCAGAAGCACATGTTGTGTTGCAGTGGCTAAAGTGGATTTAGTCAGTCTAAAAATACTCTGAAGTAAAACTCCTGAAAACATGAATATTGCTTCCTTAGCATCAGTTGTGTTTCTCTTAAGACCTGCTCCTGCTGTAACCCAGTACTTCGTAATGTAGATGTAGGCACTGAGAAGTACATGTTCAGAATAATAGGAGGAGAAACTGAGGCTGGGGAAATAAATTAAATCTAATGAGATCATGTATAAAGACAGAGAACTTTAGGAGGTACTAAAAAAAAAGAAGAGGAATGTGTATCATGGGTCAAAACCAGTGAGAGTGTTATAAATATTCCAGTATGGCAGTGGAAAATGACTCCTGATGGAATGTCCTAGTATAAGTGGACCTTTAAAAAATATTAACATGGCTTTCATCATATTTTGGCAGGTACTTTCGTTTACACACCCTATCTCATTTCATTCAGCTGAAACTTTTGAATCTCTCCTTGCTTGCTTGAAAATGGATGATGAAAAAGTGGCAGAAGCTGCATTACAAATTTTCAAAAATACAGGAAGTAAAATTGAAGAAGACTTTCCTCACATACGATCGTAAGTTGTATATGTTATTCTGAGCAGTGATCTTTACTGTATAGGATTTTGGAAGTTCTCACTCTTACTTTCATCTGCTGTAGCATTATCCTGCATTCTTTTGGAAGAAAGTATAACTTAACTTCGAAAAAGAGATTTTGAAAGACTTTAAAAAGTAGTGCTTTTTGAAGAATGGAAGTGAAATGAATATACCCAAAGTAGTGACAGCTAGTATGTTACTAATACCACTATAATTTATATTGTTGCCCTTCAGAATTACTTGTTCTTTCCTAAATTATGTGTATATACACTGTGTAAAAACATTCTTTGCAATTTAATGGTGATATGTAGGCAAAAATATTTCTAAAAGAACATTTAGTAACCTGTGCAGATATAAATGCCTGTTTTACCACATGATATTTTATCAACCAAAACTAGGGTTTTTTTGCTTGCAAGTTACGTAAATAAAATATTTTCCTCTTTTTTTGAAGAAATTACCCAAACAAAAACAATTAGCACTTTTGCAGAAGTGCTTTGGTTTTTATATGTGTATCTGTACTTTTTTGCTAGTTTGATGTTTTGGAAGATTTTCAGTTTGTGAAAAGGTACTTATTTCTTTGGTCTATTTGTTTTGTTACACAACTATTTAGTGCTCTGCTTCCAGTGTTGCATCATAAAGCTAAAAAGGGACCCCCTCGTCAAGCCAAGTATGCTATTCACTGCATCCATGCAATATTTTCCAGCAAAGAAACGCAGTTTGCACAGATATTTGAGGTAACAGTAAATATTTAAGTTACTTTTTATTGATCTTTTATGTTGCACATGTAAACTAAGGGATGTAGGTGCGAGTTGTAGCAGATTTAATGTTTTTCCCCTTTCCTTTTGTTCTTATTTTCCTTTTGTTTTGGCCTGAAGAATGGTAGTAGAGGGTGTTCTTGTATCTCATGATTCATCATGTTTGGGGTTATATATTTTAAGAGATGATGGAGTAAAACCACGTGTTGGGCTATGTACCAGAACCATGAACTATTTATGGAAAGAGGAACCATACACTACTCCTTACCCCTGTTGAAACTGGTTAAAAGTATTTAAATGGTTGCAGAAATTATGGAAAACTGAACTGTGGTAAAGACTAAATAAATTTTATAGCTATAACTGCAGTCGTACTTTTTAATTAGTGCCCATCAGCCTCTTATCTTGAAGGCTGAATCATAGTCCATTACTGGAATTGCTATCGTGAGATCTAGCCTTCCCACTAGAAAATAGGCTTTTTAATCCATTGTTTCGTAAACAGTCGTGCTTGAGCTGTCACTTTTTGAACTATCATGGGGTGATAAATATTTTGTCTGTCATCTTGACATTTTCTCTGACTTGAGGGAGACTTGTTGCGTTGGTGAATATATCTTTAAAATTAAATAATCAATAGTTCTTTTAAAATTGTATTTCTGAAATAGAAATAGACATGGACAACTTGGTACAAAGCTGTCATTCCCATCCTCTCAGTAAGACACGGATCATATCAGTAATACCTGAATTTGTTGCCTTTTTTTAGCCACTGCATAAAAGTCTGGATCCAAGCAATTTTGAGCACCTCATTACGCCGTTGGTTACTATTGGCCATATAGCCATGCTGGCACCTGACCAGTTTGCTGCCCCTTTGAAATCTTTGGTTGCTACTTTTATTGTTAAAGATTTGCTAATGAACGATAGGGTGAGTATTTTTAAAACCTTGTGTTAAGAGTATGCTTTTCCTGTAGTATCATACTCAGCAAGTACTTGGGGAAGTATTTGGCATGCTGATTCTACTTTTTGTGTATGGTTGTCTTTTGATCTCCTGATGTAATTTGACTCCATTGAAAACCCCCATTACAGGAAAGGAGAGTTCTACTTATTTGGGAATCTTACAGAAGTGATGAGCTGCATAGCACGGCATTTGATCAGTCATGACTTGGCTTTGGTTAAAAAGGGGAAAATTGTTATGACTTCACTCTGTTTCTTATCTTGAGTGAGTTAGTTGTGATTTTTAACAAGTATAATACATTTGAAATTAAAATACACTATTGGAATGGAAGACTGAATTTTAAATTTTTGAACACTTTTGTATTGATTATAAAGCAATTATAAAGTCAAAAAATGATCTCGCGCATTATTAGAAATTGCTTAGGGAAAGATACACTGTCTAAAACAGTAAAACGTGCATGAAGTTCCAGTCTACTGGATATGGAAAAACTGGAAGTTACTTTCAAAGCAATGGCTATTGCACTCTAAAGGAATACTTTTCAGGTAACAACAACAACAAAAAATCCCTTTGCTAGTCTTAGATTTGCTAATACTTGGATAGTGAGGTATCTCATTTCTGTAGTGGTTACTTCTATAAGATACAGAAGGCATAAAGCTGGCTAGGGAGTGCTGCTGTTCTGTTTTCTGAAGCAAACAGGAAAGAGGAGGTTACAAGTTTTACTGAAGAGTAACAGTGGTGTAACAAATGTAACTTTTGGTTTAGCTTCCAGGAAAAAAGACAACAAAACTTTGGGTCCCAGATGAAGAAGTGTCTCCTGAAACCCTTGTTAAAGTAAGTAGCATGTACGATGTTTTCCTGTATATTATGTTTATAATACTTAATAAGTTTTGCTCTTGGGAACATATTTTTAAATTATTATTTTATGCATAAATTTACTTACATATTTCATTAAATTTTTCTTTAAGCTTAGTTTTAAAATATGTTTAGTTTTGTTTTCTGACGCTTAACTGTGATGATATCTGGATTACTTAAAGTAAAATTACTTTTCCCCTCCTCTTCAATGTAAGAGTTAAACACTATAGAAATTTTGTTGAAAGTCTTTCCTTTTTCTCATGAATTTTTTTATGACATTCCAGGAAACTTTCAGTGTTTTGGAACAAGAAAAATGGGCTTTGGATTTGTCAGTTTCCTCAAATGAATAAATGTGTTACATTGTTTGCTTTTCTCTGTGTGCAGTGTGTATTAGAGAGAAACCTGGATTTAAGAAAAAAAACACTTTAAAATGGTGGGGGATTTGTTTTGGTTCTTTACTTAAAAATGTCATTCCAAGCGTTTTCTTATTTTGGAGTAACTGTATTACATTTTCTGTACTCAGTAATAGATACTGTCACTCAATTTTTCACTGAATTAGAAATAGACGTAGGATGTGGAAAATATATTCTATATCTGTATTTGGGTTTTAAATGCTCTTCAGAACAGGGACAGATTTTTGCTTTCACTTCTTTCAGAATGAGATGCTTGTCTTTTGTAGCATGCTCTGTGTTATATCAGTTGTTTAGTTTCCAATGTCTCTTGAGTAAAGTTGCTCTGGTTTTAAAAAGTTCTTTGCCTTCTCTTGAAGTTGTTAAACTCTTCTAGCAGATCTTCTCTGCTAGTTTAGTAAGTGCTTCAGTTTCCAGCTTGGTACAGAACTCATTACTGGAAAGACTCGATTTTGTTTGGAGTCAACTTCTTATTTTTAGTTGTTTGACCTCACGAAGGATATTCTTCATATTTGTGCAATTCTGTAGTTACACAGTACACTCCAAAAATTGTTAAAAGAATGCACCTTTGTTTTAATTTAATGACGTTCTAGTTTTGAATAGACATGATTTCACTTCAGTGATTGTACATGTAGCTTGAAGTAGTAAATATTGTTTTTCTTAATTATTTTAAATGATTTGTGAAGCTATAATAACTCTTTAAAATGTGCTTTTATGTTGATAAAACTTCTCATACATTTGGCTGTTTGGAAGGGAATTAACCTGTAGAAATTCTTAAGGCAGTTTCAAGTTGAAGCCAAGCCTGAAAACTGTAAGAAGCATTTATTTGCAGGTGAAAACAGATTATTGTGAAAATTGATTTGCAAATTTAATTATCATTTATTCCTACTGGGGAGCGTAAACTTAATATATGCTGCAGGCCATGCCATTAGTTTATAAATGATATCTCTTTGATAGTGTATTTTCCTTCACTCTTGCTTTAAAAGCCTCTTTTTCCCCTTGTAACATTGTATATCTAGTGGGATTTTTAAGACTAGCAAGTTGGAGTATGGAAGTGGGAAGGACTGCTGAAGACTAAACTGTAGTATTGTCCAGCCTAGCAGATGTAGACTGATATAGGATAGCCTTAGTTTTGCATGCTAAACTTTAAATGAAAGGATGTCTGCAGGGAAATGTTTCGGTACAGTATTAACTATTACTTGGATTAATGATTATATGAGTTAGACTGGAATTCCTATGCCTGGAACTTGAGTTCTAAAGCAGTAATCTCTCTTGGCAGTGCAGTGGGTTGAGACTTGTGTAGTAGCAGTGATATTTCTTGTTTCCTTCCATATTACTGGAATATAAGGTTTCTCATACTATTTCTCTAACTATGCTCTAAGTGGACTTTGTTTCATTTTTCACTACTGCACAAACCTGCAGCCTTTGTGTCTCTGAAACCTCAAGCAGTAGAAGCCTGAGCCAGCTGCAGTCATAATGGTGATGTAGTAGGAAGACAGTGTTAGCTTTGATACGGTTCTGTCTCATTTTTGCTTTCTTGATCTTTTCATGTTGTGTATAATAATTTTTCATCTCGGAGAAGAATTCTAGGCTCATGGAACACCAAATGAAACAAGAGGTTGAGACTGGATATAAGGGGAAAAACTGAGAACAGTCATACAATGCAACAGTAGCAAGAGGTTGCAGGTTGCCAAGAGAGCCTATGCAGTCTCCATTCTTGGAGGTCTTTCAACAACACAGTGCATAAAACTGAGACCAGTGTGGTGTGATTTTATAGCTGACCTTCCTTTGAGCAGGAGGTTGAACTGGAGACTTCCTAACATTCCTTCCAGCTGGAATTATCCTTTAATAGCTACACTATTTGAGTGCAAAGGGAGAATTCAAAACATGTCAACAGTCCAAACTCATGTCATGTTTAACTAAGTCTTCAGGTAATCAGTAGTAGTGACTGGGGGAATTCTCATGCCCTGTACTAATTTCATGAGAATGCTAAATTCTGAATGGTTGCTGGAATGTCATCATATCATCATTAACACCAGCAAACAAACAGGGAGACTAGTGAGGTCAGACAAAAATTCTGAAGGAGATGAGATTAGGACTTGACTACATGAAAGGAAGACTAGAATAGGTTTGGATAGTAAAACTGGGGAAAAGGAATTATGGAGGGAGTTATTAGAAGCAAAGATTGCAACTGAAATCAGGGGACAAGGGACTGTTCCGTGGCCGAATACATCATTTATTTGAAGACCAAGGAGAACTGGCATATTTCCATCCTCTCAACAAATGGGAGGCACTAATGGTTACAGCTACTGGTTATGACATGAAGAAGGTGAATTTGTGAGCTGTGAAAAGATCTGATGCTATTATTATTGTATTACAATTATTTATTTGGTTTATTGCTAGTGAAATCTTCTGGTGGGTACTTAAAGCTGTTCCAGTGGAAGGCCCTTTGAAAGTGAGGGCAAGACAATTAAATTTCTGTTCCTCAGACTCCATTTGCATTTTGGGTTCTGGAGACATCCTACAGCTTACTGGTGTTACCCAGTGAGGTGGAGTAAATGGACTACAATGCTAAAAAATATACTCACATCTAAGTGACAGGCCTAGAACTGAGATCTGATGGGACCACTTTGGTCATTTTGTTGCAAGGAATTGATCAATTGTATGATAAATTGAATTTAGTGATATTATGAATGTTCATATAAAAGTTACTAGAATTGCTTTTCCCACTAATGAGAAAATTTGAAGTTACCATGTTAGTTTTCTAAAGCTTTTGGGTTTTGTTTTGATCTTCAGAGTTCAGTATTTTGTTTTGTTTTTTTATTTGTTTGTTTGGGTTTTTTGTTGTTGTCGTTGGTTTTTTTCCCCAAGGATGTCTATGTGATTCAGATGTGCATTTTCATTTTGCTATAAGAAGATACCCCTCTTCGTTTTCTTTATTGTCTCTGCTGTCATATGAAAGGAAAATGAAAGGATAAAGGGATTCAAATCCTAAAACCAACTTAATCTCCAAATTGATGTTTTATTTTCACTAAAGAAATGTGAAATTATTCAATGTTTCATGATAGTTGCTGGATTCTGCATACTGGCAGAAGTTTGCCTCAAAACACTTCGTGTTTCCATTGGTAAAAACAAGTTATCCCAAGTAACTGGCTTTGAGGCTTTTCTTTAAATAGTTGTGAAAACAATATTCTTTACCAGGCTAAGTTATCGTAGTACAGATTGCTACTCTAACAGTCAAAATGCCTATTAAGTGTTTTTTTCATTTACTTGTCTTAAATTTAAATTCAAGTATTACATAAATAGAGAATATATAGGGATTGTTTTAGCACAGCAATTTAATGCCAAGGTCATGGGTTCAATCCTTGTATGGTCCATTCACTTTAAGAGCTGGACTTGTTGGTCCTTGTGGGTCCCTTCCAACTCAGAGTATTCTGTGAATTATAGGAATATATAAAGATGAAAATGTGTTCTGCTTTTTGATCCAATAATATTTTCTTAGTAAGTATAAACTGTTTTGCCTATTTCACAGTATTTAATGGATGTAAGCTCAATTAAGAAAAAGTTTTCAAAGGACAAAATAATGTGATTGCTTAATAGAAGAAACAGCTCAAACTTCAACTAAATGTATAATTTTTATTTGCTGTAATACATGCTTGAGACTTTCAGTGAAAAGTTACTGTCTAGTGTGAATATGTCTAGTTATCTTTCAGTATTTAAATGATGTTTTGCAGTCCTCACAGGCTTATGTTTGTCCCAGCAAAAAGCACTTGGGAAAAAATACTATGTGATTAAATTAAGATAAAGATTATTTTAAAAATGAGGCTTATGGTATGATTTGACTTTTTGATTTTTTTTTTTTTTTCAGATTCAGGCAATCAAGATGATGGTTCGGTGGTTGCTAGGAATGAAGAACAACCACAGCAAGTCAGGAACTTCTACTTTGAGATTGCTAACAACAATATTACACAGTGATGGAGATTTAACAGAGCAGGGGAAAATAAGGTATGTAACAGATGGTAATGTTTTTGTGTCCGTGATGATGGTGTGGGGAGAGTTTTAGTCAAAGTAGTGTGTAAACTATTCTGTTAGACTGCTTAACAATTTATGCATCTTATTTCGTAAGATGTGATGGTAAGCTTGGCTGGGTTCCTATGTAAGTTTGCTGAGTGACAGATTTTGTAACACTGTACACACAGCTGAATTTTAGTTTTTATATTCTTGCTTTTATTTATCTCTTCAATAGGCTATTACTCATATTGCAAGAATAAACTGTGCTGCTTCCTCCTTCCCACTGAAAATTGGTTTTAATTTTTTATGGAGCTTGCTGTTCCTGATCTACCAATTGCTGTGTATGCCAAAGGCCAGTAGGTGGGCTTTCTAATAAAAAATAATAGTGTGTTGTATAAACCAGGTGGAAATAGTTACTACACAAGGCTCTTTTCTTGGAGGCAGGCTAATCCCTTGAGGTCTCTAAAAGTAAAAGCAAGAGGGAAATGTGTAAACAGGATTAAGTCTCAATAAATAATTTACCTTTTAGGTGACTGTTAGACAACTTGTTTTTCTGGGTATCTTCTTAATCCTCTGTGGTAGGTAAAGTGACAAGTTGTCAGCTGCTATTGCTTGCCAAACATTGAAAATTTATATCTACAAAAGCCATTAAGGGCGTGGGTGGATTGTGCCAGTATGTGTAAAAAGGTGCTAATTTTCGGGTAGAGTTAATGTTACACAGTTGTTATGCAGATAGAACCCATATTGTATGTGTAAAATTGCAAACCTGAGAACTGTCTAGTATGTTATCTTTGTAGCAACTGTGTAGTCTGTCCTAAAGTTCTTTGTAAATAGTTGTTTCATAGTTTTATATTCTGTAATATGACCATTCGTGGCAGTTGCCAGGGAGCTGAGTGGCAGTAATTTAGCTTTTCAGCACAACTGCTTGGTGCTCATGGTTGATTTATGCAGTTGTTTGTGAATAGATCACTTCTGTAGACCCTCTATTGTTTTCATGCTTGGAATGATGATTCCTTACTCTGTGTGGGTTAGAAATTTAATTTTTCCACTCCTTTTGTACTCAAAAGTAATAGTAAAAACTTTATCTAATGATGTAGTCAGTTCTCCATTTTTAAATCAAGTTAATGGAGGGCTAGGGAGGGATCCTTTCAGTGTAGGAAGAAAGCTGCGGTGATGTGATATTGCTGTGGAGGTGACCCTTCAACCCCAGAGCTTGGAGCTCTGCCTGGGAATGGATGACGAGCCAACAGAGAGCTTATGGGTTAGGATTGAAGAGCAAACTGCTCTGGGTCACATTGTGGTGTGTGTCTGCTGTGAGGGACCCCTGACCAGGAAGAGGAAGTAGATGAGGCCTTTAAACAGCTGGAAACAACTTCATGTGTGCAGTCTTTGGCACTCATGGGGAAATTCAACCACTTCAGTATCTGCTGGAAGATCAACACAGCAGGGCATAACAATCCGGGGCAGCGTCAATGACAACTTTTTGACACAAGTGGTAGAGGACCTAATGGGAGGCTCTCTGCTGGGCCTCATACATGCTAACAAGGAGAGGCTTACTGGGGATGTGAAGGTTGAGGGCAGCCTTGGTATAATGACACTAAGATGGTGGAGTTCAAACTCCTGAGGGCAAGAAGGAGGTCAGAAAGCAAGATCAGTGCTGGACTTCAGGAGAACAGTCTTGGGTCTCTACAAGAATGTGCTTGTAGGATCCAATTGGATGAGGCCAGGAGGGAAGAGGGGCTCAAGAAAGCCAGTTACCTAGTGTTCAAAAATCACCCCTCAATGCTCAAGAGTGGTCGCAGCAGAAGGTCAGGCAGATATTTCAGCAAACCTTACCTGGATGAGCAAGATGCTTCAGGCAAAATTCAAACGCAAAAGGAGGGATTGAGAGCAGCCCTGTGGAGTAGTAGTTGGGGACACTGGTGGATGAAAAGATGGACATGAGCCAACAATGCATGCTTACATCCCAAAAAGCCAGCTGTGTCCTGGGCCGCATCAAAAGAAGTGTGGCCAGTGGGTTGAGGGATTTGATTCTGCCTCTTTAGCCTACTCTGGTGAGACCCTACCCAAAGTACTGCATCCAACTCTGGGCTTCTCAGCACAGGAAATATATGGACCTGGTGAAGCATGTTCAGAGAAGGGTCACAAAAACAGTAAGAGGGCTGGAGCTATGAGGAAAGGCTGAGTGAGTTGGAATTGTTCAGCCTTGAGAAGAGAAGGGTCTGAGGAGACCTTATTGTGACCTGACAGTACTTAAAGGAAGCCTCTAGATAGAAAGAAGAAATTTTTTATGGTGAGGGTGATGAAACACTGAAACAGGATGCCCAGGGAGGTGATAGCTGCCCTGTCCCTGGAAACATTCAAGGTTGGGTTGGACAAGCCTCCAAGTACCTGCTCATTGCAAGGGGTTGGACTAGATGATCTTTAAACAGTCCCTTCCAGCCCCAACTATTCTATGGTTGTATGAGGTATACAGAAGGAGGAAGTAGAGATAACCTTGCAGGAATACAGAGAATACCATCTGAGATACAGTTAGGAACGCCAAATCCCAACTGGGATAAAATCTAGTGACTAGTGACAAATGCAACCAGAAGAGCTTCTTTAAGTAAATGAGTGACGAAAGGAAAACTAGGGAAAATGTGCACCCACTGCTGAATGAGGCAAGAGCCCTGTTGACAGGACATGTATTAATTATTTTGTGATTCCCACTATTGCTTTCCAGGAAAGCTCCAAACTGGTAGGGTGGCCAGTCCATTGTCGCTGTATGAGCTATACTGCCTACAATAACAATTACTCTAAAACCTGAAGCAGACGAGATGATGTTTCAGACCTGTTAGTTCTGCATGGAACTTGCTGATGCTTCCTGACCTTTGTTCTTCACCCATTGAGTGCAATAAAGATATCTTCTTTCTGGCAATGCTTACTGTGTCCCTTCTGTGCAAACCTGATACTGCTCCTTCCGATTTAGAGTAGGCTTTGAAAAAAGAAAAATTGTCCATTCAGTACAAATTGTACTTGATATGAGGTCATTCTGTGTGAGTCAGTTTTAGTGTTCATGGCTTGCATTTGTCTTTTAAACAATGTTTAATAATTTGCTGAAGATAATTGAATTAAATGAAAGTGGCAGGGCTCAGGAGCCATTTGATGCTGTTGAGGCCATTAGTCATGTTGTGATCATCTTGATGTTATTGCCCTCATCAACCATAAATGCCTCTTGAAATATACGCAACTCTGCCTTTCAGTGACGGTGTAAGGAATTTCTTATTTTTTTTATTTCAAAGCATGGTTCAGCCTGGAGTGTCAGGTGAAGGCAAGGTCCCGCTTGGAAAACAAATATCTTCTCTTGTTCATCTTTCACACTTTGAAGTAGTAGGATTGATGACTTTGTTGAATTGCTTTTAAATCAACAACTGATTTCTTTGAGATGTTAGCATGTGTTAAATTCACCAGTCTTGTATTTTTTTTAATATTGAATTTTATCCATAAACAGTATCTGAACTGTCCTTTCCAGGTCTTTGTTTTTAATTTTATAACTCATAAACAGTCCTACAAAATTTAAGATTATACCAATTTTCTATTTGTGATTAAGTAGAACAGCTAGGCTGAATCTTACATGTCTTTGTAGTACGATTTTGATTTTAGTCTATACTAAGTGTAAAATAAGAGTGTTTCAGTGTCAGAGGACACTAGCAGTTGCTGAAAGTATTGATATTAGATATGATCTGCATTTTTTCTTAAACTAAAGCTCACCAAGAGAAAAATTATTAAAAAGCTTTTGGAGTTTAGAACGTCATGGTTCTGTGCTGTAGAAAATTTGCCACACATCTGATATACAACATTTTCAGTGGTTGCATTCAAAAGACACTTTACTATTATCTTAAAATAAAATTCACTCAGTCATGTATTACAGTGTCTAATTAATCTCAACTTATGTTGGCCCAGAGCATGGATTTTGAGCTAGAAAAGTTTGGCAGCTCTGGGGACTAGGAATGGGCTGGCTACTTCTTTGGCAGGACTGCCCTGCTGAAGGAGGACCAGCAAGCTGAACAGAACAGCTATCTTACTGCTAGATGTGGTCTCTGAGGGGCAGTATGGATTGCCCTGGCTCAGTGCACAGCTAGAACTGTTTCACACCCATGTGAAACTTTTAGGAAGTTCGAAGGAAAATTTTTATTGCCAAGTTGGGACCAGGTAATAGTAATTTGGTAATAGGCTGTAAAATGTGGTGCCATGAAAATTACTTTGGGTTTGGAATTGCTTCTGCTGGCATGGGGGTGGCTAAGTTCACAGAAACTTCTTTCTTTTTAAGTACTTGTTTTTCAGTGATGCAAACTTATTGACTTCATTCAGTCAAATAATTACATAATTCTTTTACTAATTAACCTTCACAATCTATGTGCTTGTTTTTCAGTAAACCTGATATGTCTCGCTTGAGGCTGGCTGCAGGGAATGCTATTGTGAAGTTGGCACAAGAACCTTGTTACCATGAAATCATCACCTTAGAACAATACCAGCTGTGTGCACTAGCCATAAATGTAAGGAAATTTGTTGGGAGTTGTGGGTTATCAGCAGATGTATGAGTATATAGTTGTTTATTCTGTATGTTATGTATATTTCTGCGAATCTGGTTTTATGCAAAACATTCAGCCTTGGCATGAAATTATTTTTTCACTACATAATCCTGAAAACTCATTTTGGATGAGAATAAGATCTATAGTACTGAACTGTCTACTGGGGGAGTACTAACTTAGAGTAGTCAAATGTTAGAATATTGATAAACTAAGAAATGCAGTATGTATTTAAGTAATACCCCAGCTGCATTATGACATTACTAGAAGCTGAAATGAGATGATGTAAAGTATGTTGAACTGTGGTGACAACACTGACCTTGGTTTCTCAATAAAATTTCTTGGGTAGAATATATTTGGAATGCAGAGGTCTGCAAAGATAATTAGCATCCTTCAAGTATTAGAAGAAATAGGGAGAGATTCCTTAGTAGATGCTGGAATTTTCATTCTTGGGTTCTGCCTGTGAGCCCATAGTAAGAAAATAACTCTCAAATTGTAAGTAGAGATATAGGGATCCTCTCTATTTCTGGCTTGTGGACTTAGCGAATTGTACAGAAATTTATTCATACCCCAAGAGTAAGGCAGTCATGAAAGGACTTCTGTTGGTGTTATTTGTGTAACTGCTGGTCTTCTCCTGGCTTTCCAGAAGTCAAGAAATCCTCTGGAAGGAATCCTGTCCAGAAGAGATCTGCAGTAATAATGATATTCTGTTCTAGACCTTAATTCCTGTGTCTGGCTAAAGCTTTAGAAGCTGCAACCCATTTTAAATGTCAGAAGACTTTAAATTGGCATTTAATGTTAAAAAATACAGAGTGTGGCTCCTACGTGGATATCATTTACTTTCACATAGAGTATCTTTTTTAGTTTCTTCAGTTGCTTGGAGTTGGTTAAACTTAGGATAGAAAAATCATTCCTGTACCAGAGTAAGACAGTCTATAGTAGGCTTGTATATTGTTTTAACTATGTTTATGTGGATTTTAAGCTTCTGTATTCCTATGGAAAGGAGCCCTTATTCAGTTCCTGAATGCTATGAAAAACAAGAGAAGTGGAATAGAGCTTTAAACTACCTAAGCAGATGAAATCTAGCAAAAATGCAGCAGGAATTCCCTGGTAATAACTGAAGGTCTTTATACCCAAAGCAAAGTCTAATACTTTTGAGTTTTCCTATTCCAAAACTGAATAGAAATGTTAGCCTTGTCTCAAAATGAGTTTTAAAGATTTTTACAGTTCAGAACAAAATTAGCTGAGAGAAAAATAGGCACTTAATGTAATGACAAATAAGTTCTGTCTCTGCTCCGGAAAGGATACTCGAGTTGGATAATGTCATGCCAAACTGGCCTTGCCAATGGAGTATTTGCATGTTCTGTTTTCCTGTGAACCCACTGATCAAAATCTGTTAATTTCTTCAGTCATTTCCCTCCTGTGGCAAATCTTTCTTTATGGCAAATGTTAACCTTGTAGTTCCTATCAGAATTTTGCTTCATTGTTTTGATACTCTATTCAGTATGTTAGGTGTAGGCTCTTTGCCCTACATTTCATCACTGTCTCTCACTTTTATCACTTATTTTCCAGCTGTAACAGTCTTAACTTTTTGTGGATATTCTAACAAATGTGTTGTCACCTTTTTTGTGTCTAATGCTTACTTTCCCTGAATTTTCCAAAGGGAATTTTGAGATGTAAGATTCAAATTAGAACACAGTAGGGTTATCAACATTTATAAACCAGTTAGTATCACATTTTACTATAGCATTATAGATACTTTGAATCGGAAGGAACCCATAAAGATCATCTCACTAAACTCCCCTGCTGTGGTCAGGGACACCTTCCACTAGACCAGATTGCTTAAAGCCCCATCCAACCTGGCCCTGAACATCTCCAGTGATGGGGCATCCACAAGTTCTCTGGGCAACCTGTTCTGGTGTCCCACCACCCACACTGTAAAAAATCTCTTCCTTATGTCCAATCTAAACCTCACCTCTTTCAGTTTAAAACCGTTTCTCCAGAGCTGGGCACAGCACTCCAGATGGGGGTCCCATGAGAGCAGAGTGGATGTTGAGAATCTCCTCCCTGTCCCCGCTGGCCACTCTCCTTCTGATGCAACCCAGGACACAGCTGGCTTTCTGGGCTGCAAGCTCATGTCCAGTTTTTCATCCACAAGTGACCCCAGTCCTTCTCTGCAGGGCTGCTCTCAATCCCTTCATCTCTCAGCCTGTATGGATACTGAGGATTGCCAGGAGCAAGGTGCAGGACCAACATCTCTTGGAGCCAGGTGCAGGACCTTGCACTTGGAGCTCTTGAACCTCCTGATGTTCCCCTGGGCCTAGTCCTCAAGCCTGTCACGGTTCCTGTGGATGGCATCCCTTCCTTCCAGGGTGTGAACTGCACCACGTGGCTCAGTGTCATCCACAGTCTTGCTAAGGGATGTTCTCAACCCTCCTATCTGTGTAATTAACAAAGATGAACAATGCCACTCCCAGTATTCCCCCCTGAGCGTACCACTTGTTACTGATCTCCATCTGGACATTGATTTTTTGGACTGCAATCTCTTGGACATGGCTATCCAGCCAGTTTCTTTTCAGTTGAGTAGTTCATCTCTGAAACCCACATCTCTCCAATTTAGAGACAACAATGTTGTGTATGACTGTGTCAAAGCCCTTATAGAAATCCAGGCAGGTGACATCAATTGCTCATCCCTTATCCGTTTACACATTCACTTCACTGTAGAAGGTTAGACGAGTCAGGCATGATTTGTCCTTTGGAAAACCATGTTGGGTGTCTGTAATCACCTCCCTGTGGATATCCATATGCTTTGTCACCGCTTCCAGGAGAATCTGTTCCTCTGTAGTATCATTTCTGTCACTTTTCCCTCTTCATTTATTGATATTCCTTTGCCTTTCGTGACTTTCTAAGTTGTTTTCTAGAATTTAGGTTGTAAGCTCTGTCAGGTCAGGAATTCTGCCTTTCATTTTCACTGCAGCTCCTAATGGATTTTGAATACTTACAAATAACTTTTCTAGATGTTTTTGAGGTCTTCTCCAATTTCCTTTCTCACTGTCAGTGGAGATGCTCAGATGCAGAGTAGCTGTAATGGCTTTAATGATATTTTTCACTTAAAAGTGGTACTGTATTCATTTTTTATATTTTTGAGATTTAACATGTGCACATATGCATACATATATGTTTATGCTTAGAGTGGTTAGTATTAGAATCTATTTCTTGATGGTAGATACTGATTACTCTAAAAGTTTATTTATTCTTAGCACTTTCAAGTCTGGCCATAAATCAGGTGACATCAAGGCCAACTCTAGTTTTGTGTTATTTAATTCACAGCAAAGGTTCTTTAAGTGGGCAGATCAGAGAACAGATTAAACAAAAGGAAAAAGCCTACTTTTTAAGGCCTGCAATGGTTGCACAGGTTCTGCTGTGGTTCTGTGCTGGCACTTTTTTTTTCCTCTAATGCTGCCATTTTGTATTGTGTAATGACTGGAGTGCAGAACACATAATTAAATTTTGTCACTAATTGCTGTATGAAAGTGGCACTGGTAAACAGGGGCTTTATGGTGATGAAATGCATGTAGCTTTAGTTATTTTAAAATAAGTTGCATATGTGTTTGGCCAGTCTTATAAACTTACCAGCAGCTGACTTCTTTGATCTCCAGAACAAATTTTAATGTCAGCAGAGCTTCATATTGAAAGAGAGTGAAAAATAATTGAGGATAGTACTTCAGTGTTTAACAGGCTTTAAGATCAGATTTAAGATCTGATAAACTTTGCTGTTGAAAATGCAATTTAATGGTATTTAGAATAAATCTTGTAGATTGCTTAAGTTTCATTTGTTTAAAAAAATCCCAGAACTTTCTCAGTTTTCTTTGTTAACTCAAGGTATTGTAATTGATGAGTCAGAGCTGTGTCTGAGTGATACCTGATGCTTTGCAAGTATGTATTTTTTAATGCTTTTAAATGGTGAAATTCTGATGAATTGGCATTAAATTCAGAGACGTAAATATATAAAATGGGATTAATTTATGGAGTTTGTGTATGCTGTTAAAAATAGCATACCCTGGTTAAGTTTTGTCCCCCTTCTTCTTAATGAACTAGTGAAACTGAGTCGAATTTAAGTCGAATTTAATATTCCCAATATTAAAAGTTTTAGAAATTATAATAATTCCGATTGGCCACACAATGCCATCAGTAACAACAAACTGTACCTCCCTTGTCCTCTGAGGCAAAGAGGAGTTGTTTCCCTGCTGAAATACCAACTAGGCATCAGTCTCTTCTAAGCTTCCAAAAGGCATTAGGCTTAGGTGATACTGAGGAGGAAAAGAGGGCTCTATCTTAGTCTCCTGGGGGGGTGGATTTGCTATAAGGAGACAAGAGATGTTGAGCAGATCTCATGGTTTGGGTTTGTGGGCTTGGGTTGCTTCAACTCTGGCTGCAGCAGATGTTTCAGGGTTTCAGTCCATAGAGAGGGAATATTGCTTGAAATGCAGAAAGGAGAAAATGGGGCTTGACTGAAAAAAGTTCTTTCTGGATTTCATTTTTGGTGGGGGAAGAGGGAGGCTTGTTTTATCTACTACATGGTCGCTTTTGATGCCATTTGCACATTTACCAGAGCCAGTGGTTGGGTTTTGGCTCTGCACTTCCAGTTGACTGGTAGCTGGAAACCCTCTTCAGTACTTTCTGACTTCAAAACTGTCATTTGACTAAAATAGCTGCTAACTCCTGTTAAAGTTTTTTTCTTCATATTTAGAGATAAATCTTTCCTCTTGACCTCTTTTTGGCAGGTTAAATGTGCCAAGCTGTTTTGGTGACATTGTTTACCTTAAGCTTTTCTGTGTGTTTTCTTCAAACTCTTACCTGCATGTGTTTCTGTTAAGCTTCCTTGTCCCGTGTTAGTAAAAGGTTTGTGGTATATTAAATGGTGTATGTACATACAAAACAAAATTAAAATTCATGCCTTTTCGGGGAATACATTGCTTAATAAACTGTAAACCCACAATTGCTGCCTTCATATTATTTTACTTTGTGTTGTTTGGCAGCTGTTACACACAGGTAATTCTCTTCCATGGTCAGTTGTAGTGCATAGGTTTCCACAGTATAATGGAAATGCTTGGTACTCTCTTCAGTGTTTCACCTTACCTGGTAATTCTGTTGAATTTTATTCCATTTTTAATATTAATATCTTGATGAAAATGTGTGAAATCATAGCAGTAAAATCAACATGGTGGTGGTAACTGGTTGCTAAAATATTTTCGTGCAGATCTTTGACTTTGGCTTTACAAAGCAAATGACCCAATTGTAAACAATTTCAGTAACTCCATGCCTTAGTACTATGCTAAATTAGGCCTTGGGTCCTGAGTGCGACATCTTCCTGTACAATTTCTTAGCTCTTCTTCTGAGCTTAAAGGAAGCTTAAACTGATTAGTTCAATTAAATTGCTCTGAATTGGCATTAAAAAACAAACTTGCAATTCCTGTGTTTCAATGGCTTCAAGGTCTAATTGGTTTTGGCATATTTACTTGAGCTTCCATGCTTTATTTTACAGTCTATATTGCTTTCAGAAAAGTTTACTGTTATCTTTTTTGGTTTTGTTTTGTTTTGTTTTAATAGGATGAATGTTACCAAGTGAGACAAATATTTGCTCAGAAACTTCACAAAGGCCTTTCTAGACTACGGCTGCCACTAGAATATATGGCTATTTGTGCACTGTGTGCAAAAGATCCCGTGAAAGAGAGAAGAGCTCATGCTAGGCAGTGCCTTGTGAAGAACATAAATGTCAGAAGGGAATATCTGAAGCAACATGCAGCAGTTAGTGGTAAGAGAATAGAAGTCACTCTTTGGTGCAAGTGCTGTAGTTCAAATACAAATGTGAGTAGACTGAAAACATTGATTGTCTGCTTTTATATACAGAACCACTGTAAATTTGATTTGGATCTACTGAAAACTGAAAATTTTCAGGTTTTCTGATTTTCTTATGATTTTTTTTTTTAACAGGCACTGCTGAGGTCTGAGTTGTGTTAAAAACTGTCCAAATGCTTATGCCTAAATATATTGGAAGTGAAGTAATTTTCCAAGGCAGTTATGTGTATTGTTTCAACTTAATAATGTTAATAATGTTCTAAGTGAAGTGGCAATGATTAATTTGGCTTCAGCAATTACTAATACATAACTTTAATACATAAACGCTGTACTAAATAGGCTGTCCTTGCACTGCTGTATTGAGTAGCATCTTGTGTTATGCTGGCAAAGGGCTATATTTGTAGGCACTTCAGGATGAGTTTATGCAATTCTTTCTTTTCAGTGCCAGCAGTCTGATCGTGGGAATGCTTTGGAAGTTATTATGGACTCATGTCAGCTATTTTTCTTGTACTAAATCTGTCCTTTTGACTTAAAGCTACACACGTACAGCATTACAAGACCAGTACATGGTCATAGGAAAAAGTAGACCTTTATGAAGAGCTATAGCATTTTTGAATAAGGGCTTTTGAAAGTTTTGTTTCTTTGAAAGATTACTGATGGTTTGACCTTTGTGAAATGAAGGGGATTTTTTCATGGTTTTAGCCTAAACCAGACCTGTTTCATGAATCTTATCTCAGAGATACTGTCAGAGAACTGATTTCCTTCTGTTTATCAATCACTTTATATTAGCCATGTCAGTCAGTCTTTCTTAGTCCCCTTAGACTTTGATCAGAGAATAAGTCTGCAGACAAATCCTTTTGTCTATTGTTAATTAGAGTTAAAGAAAAAAGAGTGGTACTTTTCTCCCACTCAATAACATGTAAAAAAGAAAAATAAATTGAACACCTCTAAGTCATTTTAAGACTATTCCTCTTGAAAGCTGAAAACTCTTTTTAGTTATGTAGACAGCAAGTATCAGAATTCTCATATGTTTAAAACAGGTGCTGCAAGGTTGCTATCAAAAATCTGTGGAAGAAATTAAGAGGAACCCAGGTGTTTGTGATTTTCTTTATCCAGTAAGACCTCAAAGTGCCCCTGATAAGTTCTTTTCTTGCTGAAATTATTGAGCGATGCCATTGATTTGACATGTGCTATAATGCATGGGGAGTCTGGATTAAATATAGATTGCAGGATTTTTTGAGGATTACAATGTTAACTTTGTGCCATTCAGATTTATCAGTCTGAGCTTTCAGCAAATAAAATATCTTGAACTGTTTGTATCCTAAAATATCTGTATTGCAGCAGGTCAGCCAAAGCTCAGTTCTGGAAATAACACAGTGTTGAAATGTGTGTGTCCCTCTGCCACTCTCCCAGCTGACCATGCAGTAACTCAGGGTAGTAATGATGGTAGTACTTCCGTTGGAAATCTGCATCCTTGATTATTGCAGCTATTTATCTGAATCTATAAATGTGTGATTTTGTTACACGTTTTGTCTTGACAACTTCATACAGGTGAGGAGGATACCTTTGGGTATTTTGGGGGAATTTCAGCATTTGTTGAAAATACGGTAAATATACCCTGCCTGAGGAAAACTTCTTAAAGACTGGTACTAGACATGTGACTCTTTCTTCCACACTGGCCTTTTATAGGCTGGCAGGAATTATTCTCAACCCTCTTAAATTCTCTAAACGCTATTCAGAGTGGAAGCCACTCAAGAAGAGACTTATTTTGATTGTGTATCTGTTACTAGTTTCATCTGGGTAGAGACGTGTCTTGCATTTGAATTTTTGTGTTCTCATGGTGGGTTTTTACTTGGAAGTCAGTAAGCAGAAAAATTACAAGAGCAAGGATTATTTTTTTTTAACAAGTTTTATTCCTGAAAGCTCATAAAGGACTCTTGTGAAGGGTTTTGGCACATTGTAGTTTTATGTGCTTGTAGGAAAGCCACCCTAACTTTCAGGTAGTGTCTTCTTTCATTAGAGATAAAAGTTCTATATTTTTTCTATTTTTTTTACTGCTTTTTGTCATGACAGGGGTTAAATATAATATATATCAATATTTATTCTTTTCCTGTTTTGTCTGGAACGAGTTCATTTTATTTTCCAGACCCAGTTGGAATTATTGTTATAGTTATATGAGAAATTGTCCAAGGCAGGAAGTTACTGAAAAACGGAGTTTATGAGCTCTTGATGAGCATTCTATTGAAGTTGCTAATTAGTACAAATAATAGTGGGTTGGTTTGTCTGGGGCACATCTAAGGCAAGCCAATTTTGCTGGTGCTCTGAAGTCATAATTATGTTCTTTTCCTTCCCTGCCACATCTTTATTTTTTTTGTTTAGTAATGTGTACAGCTGCTGGCTAAAATGCAAGACAGTACTTGAAGAAGTAAAGGATGTTTTTAAAGTTAATAACGCAGTGTTGATTGAAACACACTAAAAACTGCTTTGCAAAGTACACTGGATTTCAATAACATAAATACGGCTTGAAATAGGAAGACATTGGGTGATTTTATATATTATATATATTTTATGTAGGCTGTGCATTACTCCTATTTATGCAGACCTCTAAGAAAAGGATAGATTAAGACTTATGCATGACAATTATTTTGTTAGTTTTGTAAAATCTACAATAATGGTGTATTTTGTTTGATGTGCACAGTATTTGTCAAGCACGTCTCATATGAATACATATATTGGAGGTAAAAATGTTAGTGTTCTAGTGTATTTTTAAATTGTTTTCAGGTATTATTAGTGTATATAATGATTTACAGGTGTTTGGACTTATTCATAACCAAATATGGGATAGGTAAAAGTTTACTAAAAGAAGGTTTTCCAGACTTGGTCATGCACTTACTATCACAAAATGTGGTTTTTCAAAAGCAGAGCTAGGAATTTCCCTCTTTCCTTCACATGTACATTCAAGTCATATCAATACTATGGTACTGCATTTGCCACAAGCACTACAGATCAGATGCTTGTGCCATAGCAATATACATGGAATACCAGGATGCCTTCCTTTGCCCATTGTTTCGCTTGTTGCACAGGGTACAGATTTAATAACTTAGGCGTGCTGATTTCTCTCGGCATTAGACTAAAGAAAGCAATGTAGATGTTTGCTGAAAAATGTTTTTTCACTTTTGGTGTACAACTTGTCCTTCTGTTGTCCTTTCCCCTTAGGTGATGATGTTTGAGGTGCTGGAGTTCACGCTTATGGTGTTGGTTGGGTCAGGGAATCTGTTACCTTATGGAATGTGTATTTTGTGATCCTAACTCTGAGGGGCCCATTGGCAACAACCTTTACTTTTTGAATCCTCAAGGGGAATAGGCCTTCGGGCTGTCATGGTGGAGAAAAGATTTTCTTGCAGTCCTTGCTTAGGATTACTTGAAAGTCTCAGAGGATGCTAGAAAAATTTTTGAGTGCTTTGAATGTTGCAGTACAGTTGTGCTGCTCTCTTTAGGTGGGATTGAGTCTTTCAAACTCAGTGCACTACTACTTTGGTACAGCTTTCATGTGGCCTCCCACTCCTCTTGAAACGGATGCTATGGCAATTTGACTGCAAAGCCCCTGCAGAAAGCCTTTGCTTGTTCTCGTGACAGCAATGTCCAAAGAAATGTAGCAGCTTATCCTGCAGTTGTGCCAGTCTCACATCTTGCAGTTAACATGGATTTTGTGATCCACCCTCACCTCTGCTTTTCAAAGTCCTTCAGAATACAGGACTTTGAACTTTGAACTGAGGAAAGGATTGGGAGTAGGAGGTGACTGTAGTTGTGTCTCAAGATAGCTAGAAAACATGTAGCCCTGAGTGAGAGATACTTAAAATCTTAATTCTAGCATGCATGAAACGTGCACATCAGCCATGAAATGGAACATCATAGAGAAATTATAGGCCCACATGTGTTCATACTTTAATGCATGCTGACCTCAAAATTTGCCCTCTCCCCTTTGGCAGAAAAGCATATTTCTTCGTATGTAGTTTTTTTGATTCATCTTTCTTCTGCTTTTCAGAGAAACTGTTGTCACTTCTACCTGAGTATGTTGTTCCTTATACTATCCATCTTCTAGCTCATGACCCAGATTATGTCAAAGTCCAGGACATTGAACAACTCAAGGACATTAAAGAGTAAGACCACTTTTAATACTGTTATTTCTAACTTTATTCTAAGTGGAATTTTAATTCACTGTGGTACCCTGTTACACAGTCTGGTGTGCATAATAATGCCAGTTACTTCTGTAAAATATTGAGGGAAATGGTATAGATGCTTTTTTAGTACTCTGTGATATTTTATAGAGGAACCCTTCACCTTCTGCTCATCTTCATTTAATTTTTCCAAAAGAATTGTTTTCCCAGAGTTAGACTGGTTCAAATTCATAATACCAGTAAAAGCTGGACTAAATCACTTTCTCAAATGTGCTTTTTTAAGGAATTTCTTTTGTACTTTGATTCATGCGGGATACTGCATTTCTGCTTTAGGTGCCTGTGGTTCATACTGGAAATATTAATGGCTAAAAATGAAAACAACAGTCATGCATTTATCAGAAAAATGGTAGAAAATATCAAACAGACTAAGGATGCTCAAGGACCAGATGATCAAAAAATGAATGAAGTAGGTGATACTTTTTGATTGCAATTTGCATTTAATTCTGGCCTGCTAATGGAAAGGAGTTGCTTTTTGTATAAACAAAAAGCAACTTCAAAATGTCTTTCATGTGAATTGTATGTATGAAATGATATTTTATATACTGTAATGATTATGTTTAGTTTAGATGGCAGTTATTTTCCTGAGCTTCAGTAATTCTTGCACATTTGCAAGGGAGTTGTAATAGTTTTCAGTTCTTCTGTTTCTGTCTCAGTAAGATTGCTCAACACTAACTTTAAATAGATATAAACTATAAAATTTACTGTTTAAATCATCTACTAAAATGCTTTTTAATATTTCATTTCTGAAGTGCAAGAGTAAGCTTAATAGAGGAAGAAAAATACATTAGAAATCTCTGGTGTGTATTGTGTAGTGCATGTATCAAACCTTTTTTTTTTGTGGTTTTAGCACCACATAATGTCACTTTTCTGCTTTTCCCACAGAGATGATTTTTGGGTAGTGGGTGGGTGGAATATGTGTGCTCATTCGATTAACTTTGTCTTAGAAACTATGGCAAGCACTATTCTTAAGTGTAGAAAGACCATGAAAACCAGCTGTCTTCAACTGTTAGACTTGCAATGCTTTTGCCTTTACTGTCTATATTTCAGTATCCTGAGAGGCGCTGCTTAAGATGCAGGCTAGTGTTAAATGTGTAAGATGATTGCTTTTAAACTGTGATTTCTTGTGGTCCCATGCACAAAAGATACACTGTCTTTTGTCAAGATTTGCAATGAACTTCTAAAGTACTATTTGGTTTTTTAATTTTATTATTTACAGAAACTATATACAGTCTGTGATGTAGCAATGAATATCATTATGTCAAAGAGTACAACATACAGTTTGGAATCCCCTAAAGACCCTGTACTTCCAGCCAGATATTTTACTCAACCTGACAAGGTATACCTTGGCATTTAATTTTTCTTGAGATAGGTCTGTTTAAATATTTGTTAGTTGTAATTCAGGGTTGTTTTTCTTAAATGTTTTTTGTAACTTCAGACTTCTCCCTCTTACACTGTAGTTGAAAATGTATGTATGTATATGTTTTCATAAATATATTATATATGTGTGCACACACCAATTTCTCTTCCCCCCCTATTCCCTCTTCCCCCATATTACTGTTCTGGTTTAAAAATTCAGAAGCATAAATGATGTAAATAAAACCTTTCAGTGCAATCTCCAGAATGTGTGTATCTATATCTATCTCTCGTTCCCTGATTATTGCTGTAATTGCCCCATTCCCTTTTTTTACAGAATTTTAGTAACACCAAAAATTATCTTCCTCCGGAAATGAAGTCATTTTTCACCCCTGGAAAGGTAGGTATGGTATGGGGGCTTGGGTTTTGATGCTGTGTTTGCATTCTGATTTGTCTTTTTTATTGTAGTGATGGGTTTGTTTGTTTGTTTTCTTTGTGGTTTTTTGTTGTTGTTGTTGTTTTGTTTTTCAAAGAAAACTAGCATGTAATTAATGAAACACTGTATTTAAGAGAACAGATTGTTTCTAGGTGTAGAGAAAGAGATGGGTAGAATGGAAAACTGCTACTGTCTATGCTTTAGTTGTGGCAACAGTAGGCAAAGTCCGTTGTCTTTAAAAGGAGAGAGTCCAAAAAATCCCCAATACAACCCATAATATTTTTCAAGTTTGCAGAATGGTTAACCTTTTTAGACTGCAGAAGACTACAGTGTTGCATACAAAGTGACAGCTATGGAAAACTCTAACAGAAATTATTTTAAAAATCACATAATTAATCTTTGACAAAGCTGAATACCATTTTACAGTATCTTACAAGATAACTGACTGTTCTACAGTTTCATTAATATGTTCTTTCAGAAGATGCATTGTCTTGAATGGCAATGTTCTTTCTTCACTAAAACTAAACCCCGGTACTCTTTAGAATGAAATTAAAATCTGGTAAAGGAAGTGACAAACTGTGGTTTTCATCTGGATTAATGCATCCTGTTCTAGAGGACAAAGAACATTAATTTGTTACCTTGTGAAAGAAAGAAATTGCAGCATCTTCATTACGCTTAACTTTGCTAATGAAGCATTAGCTGTCAGCTAGTAACTTACTAATAAAGGAGTAATGCAAGCTAGGAAAAGAAGCAGATTTCTCTTTGAGAAATTGAAAGTCAGCATTTATGGATTGGAATAGATCATCATTGAAAATCTTTTGAATCCTAAGTTAACTTTTATATTATTTTAAATTTCTAGTGCCAGGTACTCTAGCTCTTCTTGTGTTGTTTTGAAACTTGTAGCAAACAGGAGAGGTATATTTGACCACCAGAATTTTCAGCTTCTTCACTATCACAAGAGGAACATGAGATGAAAGGTGGTCTGGGGAGTCTTTGTTTTTGAGAATGGAAGACTGGCTTGGGTGGATGTCAGTGGAGTGGATATAAGCAGGGAACACTGAGGGCAGGAAGGCTTTGAGTATCGGTTCTGTGGTAAGGGAGGAGCTGTTAGTGCAGGCCCTGTTAGTCCCTCCTTAGTAGGAAGTCACTTCAGTATGAATTTGAAAATCTCTTTGCTTTCAAGGTTTTTTAGCATAAACTTACTGATAAACATTTAGTTCTAAACTAATAGATGTAAATTGTTAAGCTGAATTTAGTTCTCCAAGGTTTATTTTTGGAAAGCATATGCTATTTTTTTTGTGCTCAGTGCAGAATGAATCATTGTAAGTGTAAAATTCCCTCTGGCTATGAAAGTATAACCAGAACTTTGGTGGTCCATAGCTCTGAAAAAGAAACACTCCAGGCTGATATGATATGCATGTTGAACTTTTTGTAGCTGTCACTAACTGCAGACATAGCTAGAATCTAATATTTAAGGAGAAGATGGATAATGAGAAATGCAGGCAATGGTCTTTAATTCAACATTTTTGTACATGGGTGTTTGGCATTCTCTTTAGGAGTAATTGAACTCTTTCAGCTCTTTCAAAAGTTAGTATGAGCTGGAGGCATTCGGCAGGTCTGAAAGATAATCCAGTTAAATTAATAACCTGAAGCTCACCAGTGTTTGGACGTTGTGGCACTTATTAAAAGCCTAACATCTTTAAATCCATGCAGGAAGCATCAGAATCTTCTCCACAGTATTTGGCTTTTTAGGTTCTAATTTATTCCCAGTTGGAACTAATGTGGTTGCCAGTTTAATGCCTCCTTTGCTGAAAGGGCTGTCCTACTGCTATTTCTGCTTCGCTAGGCCAAGTGCTTATCTGATCCAGATGGGGAGCTGGTTCAGGTAGATAAATCAGCAGAAAGCTAACGGCATGCAAAGCGATGCAGTGCCTGACTGCACGTTCCGGTGAGCACGTGGTACTACCAATGAGAAGTGGACAGAATCTAAGGGTGGAGAAGGATACCAGCTTTGGTGGCAGCTAGTTATTTGACTGCAGCTCCCTCAGCTTCCTTCTGGTGTCTGTTGTAGCTTTCATATGAAAATGTTTATCACTTTGTGTTAAAATTAAGATAATGATTGCAGAAGGTGAAATCTGTAATTATTTTAAGCATAGTACATGTTAACAATATCTGAACGTGTAGCTTAAAATAAAGGAAATATATTTTTGGTTTCAGCCCAAAGCAGCCAATGTTCTTGGAGCAGTTAATAAGCCTCTTTCGTCAGCAGGCAAGCAGTCTCAATCCAAATCTTCACGAATGGAAACTGTAAGCAATGCCAGCAGCAGCTCAAATCCAAGCTCTCCAGGAAGGATCAAAGGGAGGTTGGTAGACAACAAAGGAACTTTGATATTTCAAATATTTGTAATGGAAACTTTGAATACTTCTATAATATTTTCTAAGTAAAAGACAGAATTCTTTCATCTTACATTGAAGTAAAGTTACAGTACCACATTGGTATAACTGAAACCATGAATTTGGCTTTCTAACTCCAGAAATAAATTTTCTTAGAAAAAAAAACCCAAAAACCCACCAGAACCAAATTACATCCAGGCTAAAAAAAAAGGCTAAAAGAAGATGTGATAGAAAGTGAAGATGAACAGAACAGTCCACCAAAGAAAGGGAGAAGAGGACGCCCTACCAGAATTGGTTGAAGGAGGAAAGGAGAGCCTCATATGTTTGATATATACCCCCCTACATGTATATATGTACGGGGGGGGTGGGGGGGAGGGGGTGTGTGTACACCCAGCTGCAGTCCCTGGGAATCTGGCTGTGATGCTACAAACACATCCCAGCCAGGGAGAACTGGTAAACCATTGTGGTGGTCCTGCATGGCTTCCTCCTTGAGTTCTGCGCTGTGCTGGACTTTGCAGACAAATATTTTTGGATTTTAGATTAGTTGTGTCATGAAGAGGTGAGTGTACTGTAATGCTACATAAGTCATCTTCTAGTTACCTATCTTTAAAATTATAGCTTATTTTGTGTCAGTTTCATAGGTTATTCATCATTTCCTGTATCTTATGTTCGTTTTTTTTAACTGAAAGTCACATTGTCATTAGTTTTTTTTTCACAGACAGTGAGAGATTGTGTAGCCTCCACTATTTGTATTTTTTCTACTTTTTCACATTCTTTCAAGACTGTTAGGAAATGTTATGTTTAAATATAAGACTTCTCATTTGGTACTTCTTTGACAATTTAATATATAATATTAATTTTAAATGTAGTGCAGTGTTTTACAAGAATTTTCTCCCCTAGAAAGTCTGCAGAAAGGCTCATTTCTTACAAGTCATGCAGGCTCATATTATTGGCTAATGACAGGTGGACTCCAGATTCTTCTCTATATCCAGCAAAATGAATCTGAGATCAAATTTTTAAAAATGCTGCACTCACAGCCTAACATATTCTGTCATCTTCATGATCTCTTCAGTTCACTTAAGTGAAAGGGATTAGTGGTTTGAGTGGAGATGCCAAAGATGAAGAGAAGCGATGGGAATGATCCAGGATGCATGATATTTCCAGTTCAGTCTGTCTGAATATGTACAGGCAGATTTGCATCTTTTGAGAGGATGTATAAAACCTAAGCTTCCGATTACATCCCAGTTGTTACAGACTTTACACCTGTAGGGGTGAGAACATCTTTCACTCTCTATGCACTGCTCAGGCCAGGGAGTTGAGTTTGTGGGTTTGAATACCACTTCTCATTTTGACACATAGCATATATCTTTTCATTAAAAAACACGCACTGGTATTTAAAAATGTTGCTTCTGCAGATGAATTTAAATGACTTGTGTATCGGCTTTTGTGCATTATCTTTTATCTGGGAGTCTCAGTGTTTTACATATACAGGAGGCATTATTGTCCACATTTACAGTTTGTAGAAACTGAAATAAAAATGAAATTGCTGCTGTAAAAAGCAACAAAAAACAGAGGGAAATTTGAATTGCTGTTTTATTGCCTAAAACTCACCATAGGAAAGTGTGTGTGCTTTGGCTGGTCGGTCTGTGGGGATCTTTGGCTGTAGGAAAGTGTAGGCAAATGTATGCAAACGCAGATCTCTTGCAACTCAGACTCTTCTTAAAAAAAGCTGCTTATCTTTCCCAGTGAAAAAAGAAAATTGAACATGGTTTATGATCAAAACATTTGTCTTGAGACTTAAATGGTGTGGCTTGTAATATGTGGTATCTATAGTACCTACAGTGGAAAGTTCCTTTTGTCAAATTGTTCATGGTTTAATAACAGATTTTTTATGAAGATTGTTGTTCTTAGTATTTTTTTTAATGATTGCCCAGTGTATTGTAATAACGAGGGAAATACATGGTTATTCATCCTAGGCTTGACAGTACTGAAATGGACCACAGTGAAAATGAAGAATTCACACTGGCTTCACCTTTACCGGGAAAGAAAACTGACAAAAGGGACGACTCTGATCTTGTAAGGGTGAGCTGTTAAAAATTAATGTGATGATATTTGAGATCATTCAAAAAATATGCTGAAACATGAAACTGAGCTGATATTTTAAACTACTGGGAAATGTGTTCAGTTGGATATGAAAATACAATGAATAAAAAGGTACTGTTCCTCATAGAATCATGTAGGTTGGAAAAGACCTGTAAAGGTCATCAAGTCCAGCCATTAACTCAGCACAGTGAAGTCTGCCATGAAATCATGTCCCTAAGGTTACTTAGGCTTTGGAGAGTGGTAGTATCCTTATTAATTCTTACCAATGGATTTATATGTGTAGTTCAGTAATAAGAAAGGTTCCTAATGAGGCTGTAAAATATTGTTTGGACTCTCACTCAGATGTAGTGCTTTAATATGTAAAAGAAGTTATAAGCAGGCTAAATATTATCTTAAGTAGTATTTATACCTGTATCAGAATAGAGAATAATAAACCACCAAAGAAAATCATAATTGTATTGTAATTCTAAAAGCAGATCAAATAATAATAATTTCCTATACCACCAGTAAATTTCACTTCTTTGTGCCTTAATAGCAGTTGACAGTCTGTAAATTTTGTAGTATTTGAGATATGCATGAAAAAGTAATAAGATCAGATTTGTTAGAATTGGATTTTCTAGGCTGCATTAAGGATGTCCTGTATCTGATGTCACTGCTGCTTTATTTCTTTTTACTGTCTCTGACATTTCTCTTTTCTCTCATTATGTCATTCGGGTGCATTTTTCTAGATTGTTTGGGCCATAAGCTACTGACTAGTAAAAATTTCTGAAATTTGCTTGTCTTGAAGTACAAATAACTATCTTATACTGTGGGAAAAGCAAACCAGTTTATAACTAAATCAGAAAAATCTGGAATCTCTTGTCAAAAAAAAAAAAACAAACAAAAAAAACAACCAAAAAACAAACAAACCACTTCTGTGAACCTTAAACTCTGAGAGTCCAGACAGCTCCTGGCATGCAACTGATGTTTAGAAGCATTAGCTTGAACTGGTAACTGAGAAAGCTCAGTGATGAAGCAAATACAGGTCAGTGTTTTGAGTACTTTTTAGAGCATTATTCCACTTTGAATCTGTAAACAACATGCTCAAGGTCATGGATTCAGAACTCATTTTTGGTTTTTTGGAGCTGGGGAGCAGATTACAGCAAGCATTAACTGAGAAGCAGGATTTTAACTGGGTAGCAGAAGGTCCATGTTTTAAAGGTATCACTCTTCAGGATATTTGTCCAGATTAGATCGTAGAGTAACACCTTAGTTCTAAGGTTGTGGAACACTTTTTAGCCTCAGGGAGAAACATGGCATTGAAAATCTGCTGCAGTTACTTACTGGCTAAAAGGAGCTGCAGTGACAGATGTGCATGATGGCTGCAAAAGCAAATAAAGTGGGGAATAACAAGGATATCACTGAAGACATGAACTGACAGGAGATGTCATCATTGTTCTAACATTTTTCTTATTTTCTTCTAGTGTAATTCTTTGTCCTTCAATTTCTTTTCCTTTTCACCCTCATATCCTTTCTAGAGTCTTTCTGCTTTTCTTGAAAAAGGTTTTTGGTTAAAGTAGAGACATGAATATGTGAGATGACATCTAGCTTATGTCACAAGGCAGATGTAAAGAGAAAAAAACTTTCATTCAGGTTTTAAATGACGTAACTGATTATGTAGATGAAATTTCAGTGTGGCAGATACTAATAAATGTGTTGAAATACAGTAGTGTTAGTATGAAACAGAAATACTGTAAATATTTGGACTTTTGGACAATTTCATGATATGAAATGAAAGACTCATGGTACCCATGAAATGGTGGGTGGGTAATATTTTCTACTTCTTATTTTTCCGAGGGGTAAGGAAAGTAGCTGCTTATTGAAATCTTTGCTCTGTTTATGGCTCTTTACTGTGCTCTTTAGAGAACTAGAGCATGGAGAGGTAAAGGAATAGTTTCTGTTTTCAAACCTTGTGATTCAGAAATGGTTCTACCTTTGTTGAATCTTTCCCTCTTGTCTGGTATTTTATATGTCGGAGTGTGTTTATATTTTTGCAAATGTTTTTGAAATGGATATGGTAAACAATCTGAGACAATTTGTGTAATGTGAAGACTCTTGTCTTGTTGGAGGAAGTTTCTGTACATGTGACTCTTTCTAATGGCAGTTTAAGTTTTTTAATTTAATGGTGCAATCTTACCTTTTCAGTCAGAGATGGAGAAGCCCAGAGGAAGGAAGAAAGCAGCTATCACAGATTCAGAAGAGAAACTAAGCATAGATGACCTGAATAAACTGGGTCAAGAGCAGAAGCTTAGAGGTAGTCAACGGGGAAGGAAGAGACCTGCAGTTGTATCAGAAGCTGATGAAACACAATGGCAAGAGGAAAAAAGGCTAAAAGAAGATGTGATAGAAAGTGAAGATGAACAGAACAGTCCACCAAAGAAAGGGAGAAGAGGACGCCCTACCAGAACAAATAATGGGGCAACACCAAAGGAAGAACCAGTGGCAAAGTCATCAAAAAGGAGCAAAAAAAAACAACCACCAGCAGCTGCAGTGGAAGAGGAGGTGGAGGAGGAAGAAAGGCAAACTGAAAATATTGAACAAAAACCAAAAGGCAGGCAAAATAGGACATCAAAAAGAACACAGCAGAGGTAAGTCCATCTTCTTGTAAGCTGCATATTTTTTATCTTTGGACATTAGTTATAATTTGATGCTTTGCAATTTGGGTCTTCCTCAAAACAGAGCAGAACCATCTGAAACTAGTACGGTTGAATCAGCACAGTCTACGCCACAGAAAAGACGAGGAAGGTCATCACAAACACCACCAGCACAGCAAAAAAAAGTGTAAGTGTTCTAAATCTGTGTTTAGTGAGAATTAAATAATACCTCTGTGCCCCCAAGCAAACCTTTACTGAAAATATTTCAGAATACTGTAGTTCACAGTTAAGAAAATAAATTGCTATTGTTATTTCTAAAATGTTTTCCTTAGCTGCTTCTCCTAGGGCATCTCACAACAGAGCAGGAGGCTGCAAGTAATTTTAATGTGCTCAGGTAGCATGTACGTAACTTTGCTTTTCTAGGAGAAAAGTCAATAAACATACAAGGGCCTTGAAGATAGGGCTTTATTAGGACTCACAGGAGAGGAAAGTGGTCCTGTTTGTTTTGGATAGCGGGTAAGAATCAAATTGTTACTGTGATGAAACAGAATTGTGGAGAATTAAGTTTACTCTGATTCTCCTTTAATTAATGTTCACTTTCTAATTTGTGGCCTTCTTACTATTCACTTGAATCATTTTAATGTGAATAAAGTGTTTTGTGATCAGTGAAGGGTAGCAACTTCTGAAAATTCTGAAGTGCATTAAGTTCCAAAATGAAAGTAAACTCTGTCGTTGGCTAGCATCATTTCTTGTGCCTGCTGTAGGAAAATACAGGTATCTCTACCTTTTCTGTACATGTATAGTTAATATATGCAAGCAGATGTGTACAAGTGGTTATTTGCCCACTTGTATCAAACTGCAGCTCATGGATAATGTTTACTTTTCCAGAACCTGATAGAAATTCCTTGGGGCACTACTTGGGGACATCTACTGTCTGACACTCTTGTATATCTCTGTTGTTTTTCTGGCTTCTGGGCTTAGTTAGCATCACACTGCTCTTCCTCTGGCAGTGTAAAGTACTGACTTGCCTTATGCCAGGGATCTTTCCTAGTGGGGAGCCTTGCCTGAACAAGTTTGTACCCTTATTTCAAATTCTGGTCTCACTCCGGATCACATGATCTGGCATTTTGCACGCACAACATCCTGACCTTTCCAGTGTTCTGTTTCCCTGCCTCAGGTCAGACCTCTGCTGCTCCTTTACTCTGTAATGAGAAACACAGGACAGAACACTGTCTTGGTTGCTCCAGAAGTCACTGCTTCTACATGTGCAGTAGAACAAGAGCTGGAAACTGCTACTGCCATGCAGGGAAGACACACCAACAAGTTATTGTTGGGCGATGTGCTATGTGGTGTTTGTCAAAGATACCCTTTACGAAACATTTAAATAGCTTTTCTTAGTGAAGTTGCTGTGTTTCTTTACTCCATTTTAAGCTGACAGTAAACTATATCACTGCCTATGATCAGTAACAAGCATAGCTCTCATTCATGTGTATGTACGTTGAAGCCCAAGTAAGTTGTTTCAGGGTTCAAAGTTGTTGGGTCTATTCTAGATTTCATTAAAAAAAAAAAGTGGGTTGTTTTTGTTTGTTTGTTTTATCAGACCACCCACATTTTGACTGTTCTTTTTCTAAATCTGCAAGAAAAAGATTTAGAAGAGACAGTAGTAATTTCTCTGTCTTCAAAGTGCATTGTAGTCCAGCCTTTCTCCCTCTCCTACATCCATGTCTACAGCAGTTTTAATTGAAGAAAGTTGATAGACTGAGCCAGCACTGTGTACTGCAAGATAAATATATATAAACCCAGTGCTTAAAGCTTTCTGGGCTCCTTGGGAGTGGATTTGGTATAAGAATTTGGGATTTTGCCTATGAGGTGATAGTGTATCCTGTGGGTGATAATGTATAACCTATTTCTGTTAGCAAATTGGGTTACCAATTAGCACATGTGAACAGGCTTATTTTTGTGATGTGTGAAAAGAGGAACCTAGCTTGTGAATAATTCTTCTGCTTCCCTTTCAACTCTGTTGCTTCTGTCAGTCTTGGAAGACTTGAGTTGGGCTAATTTGTGTTAAGGGATGGCATGTTGGTTGGTTTGGAAATACTATAGTTGCTATGCAGTTGAGAGATTTTATTTTGTCTGAATTTTAGTGGTTCTCAGGATTGAAAATTCCTACCACTTCTGTATAGATGTGATGGTATCAGAGTACAGTTGTTTTGGATCTGTGCCCCCACTGGAGATTGAAGTCTGTCTGTTGTCTGCTTGGAACTGAGTTTCTGGTTTCATTTCAAACAAAATGTCCCCAAGTTTGGGTGCACCAAGATTGCGCCTGCAGTAAACTGGATGATTCAGTGATTTGATTCTGAATTGTGCTACTGTAATGTGGGTGCAGCTGTGGAGTTTTGGTACTTCTATAGTTGGCTTTTGTAAAGGTGAGGGGTGTTGGCTAATTCTCATTTTAAGCAAATGGATGCTTTTTGCTTGTGGCACAACTCCCATATCCAGCACAGTTTAAGATACTGTTGACTGATTGTTCTTGATTATCCTGATTCAGGTATTGTTATCGTGGGCATCCCTAAGCTAGCTTGGAAGATTTGCATTTAGGTTCATTATAGTGTTAATTTCATGAGTAGCAATATGGGTTCTTCTAGGTATGAAAAAACATGGATACAGTTATTCAAATTTTGTTGTGTATAAAGTCCTGGAGAAGTAGATTACATTTGTTCATGGAATTGAATAGAGAGAAAACCAACAACAGTATTCAGTCTCTGGATCTTTGGCTTTTTCTTTTCACTGCTTAGTGTTGTGTCAACCTTTTTTGCCCTGTATTGTGGCACTGAAGAGAAAAATCTGCCATGTCTATAGAGGCAAAATTGTTCCACTTGGTGCTCCTGGCCCTCTGTTATAGAACAATTTTGTTTTCAAATTGTATTGTCCAACCTCCTAGTTTCTCTTCAGTTTTGTGCATGGATGAACTAAGTAGGTATAAAAGAGCAGCATTGTGTAACATGAAACATGAACTAGAATGTTTGCTCACACCGTTTATACTTATTGCAGATGTACATCTGCTGTGAAGCTGATCTTGATTTTTCTTCTCTTTGTAGCCGTGCGGGACGTTCCAAACAAGCAGCCAGTAAAGAGAATGAATCCAGTGAAGAGATGGACGTGTTTCAGAGTGGTTCACCAGTCAGTGATGACATTCCCCAGGAAGAAGTAATGGAAGAAGAGGAAGTTTCCACAATCAGTGTAAGAGAAGTGCCTGAGCTTTTCTTTGTCAGTCTTTGTGGTGTCCTCTCTGCATTGCTGATCAGAGAATGACCTCTGTTCTTAGAATGACTTCTCCTGTTGTTAGAACTTAACCTTCCTCCTTTAAAATGAATGGGGTGGTTGTCAGCTGCCACTGTTGTGTAGTGGAGCTGCACTGTAGTTACCCAGAGAAGCTGCATTTCTTAGAAAATACCATTTTTTGTCAAGTATCTTGAAGTTTCTGTCCTGTGTAGCCTTTCTTATCTGTACACCAGAATTGTGTAGCATCTAATGGGACTTCTTTTCCAGGTAACTCCTGCTCATTCTTCTCATCTAGACTGTAATAGTGAATAAAGCTTCTTTATACAAAACAGACACACAAAATGAATAGTACTGGAAAATAACCATGGAGTCTTGGAACAGATCCTAAACTGATTTCTTCCTCTTACCAGCATATGTTAAAATGAGTTCACTTTTACATTTATTTATACAAATACATTGGCAATGTTAGTAGTCATACTAAAAATTAAACTGAGAATGCCTTCACACTTTTGGATACATCTCATAGCTGGAGCATCTGATCGTATGAAAACTCTGAGAAAGGAAACGGGATTGTTTTGAATTTCATTAAGGATATGGGCTCAGTAACATCAAATGAAGTGAAGTCCTGGTCATTGAAACTTGTACTTGTGACAAAATGAGTAATAAATGCCACTGTATATGGTTACTCCAACATTATTGAGTGAGCCTGAGCATTTTTTCCGTTATAAAATGTATTTGTTCTCAAATTTTTCTGCAAAAACATTTAAAATATCTTTTCTCCAAATAGGTCCGTCGCAGAACTTCCAAAAGGGAAAGACGATGAGTGAGCGTGTAGTTACCAGCCTTCCAGGTGAAAGCTTTGAAGAATGCTTTTAATATAAAGCTTGAGACTGAATGAAGCTGTTAGTGCACAAATGGGGTTACTGAAGAAAAGACAAAACCTGTTTTACTGCCCCTGCATTTGCAGTCCCTAGGTCACAAGCTTTAGCCACACACATGTTGATATCATTAACTGTGGATTTTGTGAAGTGTAATGTGCGCTGGCTTTGTAGACATATGAACTAAAGAAGAAAACTGTAAATAGTTCTTTTTTTAATGTTTCTGACTTAAAAAGTGCTTGTATAGCTTTTATCTGCGGCTTTAAACTGACAGTACCCCACTGTTTATTGGATTGATTGATTTAAAAAAAGAACAGAGTTTGCTGAAAATTGATCTCAAGCAATATCTGTCAGTGTTCGTATTTGTACTCTTGTTGACATTTAACTGTGAAAAACAAGTCAGTTGAACAAATAGTGCCACTTTCTTTTGCCACTATTTGTTGAGAAGAAGAGGAAGAAAAAAAATGTCTTTGTTTCCTTCATGAATATAACCTAGTGTTTACCTTCAGGCACCTACTTAACATCAGAGGTGCCAAATTTCTTTTACAGTTGAACAATATTGAAAAGAATAATACAAGAGATGCAAATTGGGAAAGAAGTTTTGTTTTACACCTCAGTATTGATGCCAGTCTTTTCTGGACTTGTAGTGGCATTGAAAATTCAAAAAGGATTTAAAATATTTTAATTTTAAAAGTGTGTTATTAAATAATGTACTGAATACCCTACCCATTTTATCTTCCCCTATCAGTTTTTATTAATCTACTGTATCAATAAAATTCTGTAACTGAGTTTTTAATAGTCTAGTATGTTAATGTGTATAGATATTTCCTTCTGAACATGATGTTCACAAAGAGCAAATTATTACTACATTATAATATGAAATCTGATATATAAACATTAGTGAAAATACAGTTCTTATTACAATGTAAAGTTAATCACAAAGAGATTTTATTGATGCAGTGTGTCTTTATAAAGCTGTTCTTGAGAGCCAAGTGTTTTGTATTTTATAGTGAAGTTGCATGTTTATGAAAAATGTGCTGAAAATGGGATGTAATGTTTTTTTTTGAAACTCGTATCTAGCAGTAGTATATGGTAGGTTGCCTCATGAGAGATCCTTTTATTGAGAGTTTATTGTCCCTTTCTGTTTTGTTTTTGTTTTTTGAGCCAAATTTTTTTGGTATGAAGAGCTAAGTTTTTGTTGAATAACCAGCTGTCAGTTATTACAGTCAAGGTATTCAAGATTTGAATGAAGCTCCATTTTTATTTTGTGCTACAATAGAGAGGTTGGTTTGTGTTGGGTTTTTTGTTGTTGTTTTATTTTTTTTTTTTAGTTATAATCTGCAGAAAAAACAACAGAAACTAAATAATAGAGCAGTATCCTGTATGCAGTTTAACAGTTTACAAACTGTCTTTGAACCAAAATATATCAGTTACTATACTCTGCTTAGCCAAGCACACATCACAATTTCAGGTGCTGTTGTCCCTCTGGTTCCCTACAGTTGACAACACATGAAAAATCAATTTCTAACCTAAGAAAATTTTATTTCATTGGATAATGGAGCATTTTCATACAATCTGTCAATAAATAAGTTATTGTTGCAAGGTTGCCTGTAAAGATTATAGGAAAGGACAGTACTAAAACACAAATATACTGATTTCCGAACTATAAGATTGCTAATAAAGCAAGCAACCCTTAGAATTTTTTCATTATGCATTTTTTTTTGGTACCACTAGGAAAAAGTATTATAAACTATTAGATTATTCTGCCTCATCTTAACTTTCCCCCTCTTCCAGTATTCAGCTTTTCAACATTTATACCCATAGATACGGGGGAAATGCTGCCTAGAAAGGCAATTTTGGTTGATGTGAATTGACTTTGAAATAGTTGGCACAACGGAACTGGCTTACTAATGCTTCAGCAGTGCAAATGCAAGTTGTTGAGGGTTTTTTATGGTATAAAATGATTGAAAGCTAGCTTTATATTTTCCTCTTTGACAGAATTGCACTGAAAACATTTATGGAAGATGTACCTTTAAGTCAATTTTATACAAAAATATGAAAAATTAATGCTGAAACTGCTGCAGACTCTTGAGGCTTTATGTGCATAAACATGGTTAGGTTAAACTTCATGGAATATTGATGCACCATTACTGATCATAATGTTTATTGTAAATTTAAACGATAGTTTTGCAATTTAAATGTTGATTTCTTGGGTAATAATGTGTAATTCATTATTTCTTGAGAAATAGGCACAGCAAATATTTCATTCTTTTATTCAAACCTCTTCTAAGTTCATTCTCATCTCATATAAAGAAAATGAATATTTTATGTACTAACATTTTGAGATCTGCATACAGTAGCTACAGTAGATTATAATTATGTATAAAAGATAAATTGCTAACATTCAGTTAGCATGCTCTTCTGCAATGATAATGTTAAGTTTATAAAAATGTACTGTATTACATTAAAAGATCAAATTGAACTCACTGTAACAAGTTCCAGTATGACATTTTTGTGAGATTACTGAAGTATCTTGCTGTACTTTGCAGCAAATAAAGCTTTTGTTACATTTCCTTTTCTTGCTGCAGTGCAACAGGAAACTTTCAGTGATCTGTAGTTTATGTGCAAAATCCAAACAGGGATTGTAATCTTGATACTTATTTAAAAATAATTCACTGATTCCAGAAGCTGGTGGTTTTTTACTTGTCACCAACTGAGATAATGAATATTTAGGGCTAGCTAACCTACTAATAGAAAGGAAACATGAAAGTGTTTGAAAGTTCTAATGTGACTATACCTGTTCCAACTCAGATAATTAGAATCCTGTATTAACTATACTTGACTCTGCCAATTGACTTTATTTTCTAGCAAAATTGAACCCTTTTTCAAATATTTTGACACTTGCTGTTTTGACATTTCGATATCTGTGAACAAAAACATTAGTTTACAAAAAGATACTAATATTAAAGACATTTTCACCAAAAATGAATATGCTCAGTTTGTGAGTAACTTGCAAAAACTTAAGACTTGAATGTTAAATACATTATTCTGGCATAGCATTTGTCATCTGATACTTTAGAAAATGCACCACCAAACTTGAGAGGGGTGTGTGCAGTTTTCTTGCTGGTTTTTTTTGCCTGTGTAGGTTTTGACGGATTGTCCAAGTCTGCTTTTGTGAATGCACATGGTAGGTTTTGGATTCTGTAAGTTTACTTATCATTCATCCTTATCCCTATCACTCTGTGGGGTTAATTCTTAAATGAATTCATCCTGTGCAAAATACAAGTACAAGAATATTGTTTGAATATTCTCACAGTTGTGCACACAGAGTATACAAGGATCTTAAAACAGGATACCAGCGATAAACAGAATTCTGAGTTTGTGGGTGGAATAATTTTACAAACTTACCTGTGTTTAAATATACATAATGTAGAAATGAATACGTCTTTACTTCATCCAAGTAGGTGCAGGACAGATTTTACAAATACTTTCTGAAAGAGACACATTCAGGTATGCCACTGTTTGATCAAGGTCACATGTCTACAAACACTCGACTAAGATGAATTCTAGATAGCCATCCTGCTACTCTGATGGTTCTATAATGACCAAAATGATAAAATTCACTTGACCAAGACCAGCCATCCATCAGGAGGAGTAGAAGAATCTGAATGCATTCTTTTTTCCTGTTGTGCTCACAGATTGCCATTCCAGTCTTTGCATTGGATGTTGCCATTACAAAAGTGCCATTACTAATTTAGGTGCAATATCCTAGTGCTGGCAGAAGTGACTTCTATTCCACAGACAAGCAAACTTCCTGACGTGTCAGTAGGTTTGCCCGACATCCTTAGGATGCCCTCTTCGTTGTGTACAGTACATCTTCTGCTATTTTGGTGATCATGGAAAAGTAAGAAGCTGAATGTTGGCAACTGGCATAGAAATACAAAAAAAAATCTCCACCCAATTTGTTTTAAAGAAGTTCTTCTGATTCTGCTGTCTAAAAGAGCCAGTCTCTTCACAGTGGTCCCCAAGTGCCATTGTATTTGTGTGGGCAGGATAAACATGGTCTTGTACAGTGTGTACAATAATGAAAAGGTTTCATGCTTTCATTTTTTTTAGTGCCTCACAGTCGTGATGTAGTTTCCAGTAGCACTTTCATTTCTGTAATTAAGATGTATATTGTATATTCTTTTGAAATAGCAGCACCATGTCTATGTAAGAAGGAAGAAAGCCTCTAAATACAGATTTCTACCCCTGCAAATGAGTATTTCAATACTAATGTAGTATGTTGTAATTACTTTAACATACAGGTCCTTTGAAGGATGGATAACAAAAGGTGTTTGATTTGGCTAGTTGTGTTTCCTGTGCTTGTATCCTACCTCACCTATGCAGACACAAAGGAGTGCAGTATTTTGTAAATCAAAGCAGTATTACTGAACACTGTCTCTGTTTACTTGGAAGTAATTTTGTTATTAAAAAAAATGCAGGTCACAAATTTGCTAGTGGTTCTGAACAGATTCAGTGAGCTGATGGCTTCAGATAAAGTTCTGTAATACTGTTTCAGTACTGGTGTTTTTCATTAATTTTCTATAGGTAGAAGACAATTGCACAAGTTATGACATGCAGTGTAAGAAAACACGTGAACTTAGTAGCAATATTAATAGTGGTAACTTCAGTTGGTGTTACAGTATAAAAGATTGTGTTACAATGAAACAATCTTACCCTAAAAAGCTTTTCCTTTACTGTTTGGGAAGACAAGCTGATAATATAAAACAGCTTTCTTCTTGATCACAGCACCTTGAAATAGTCTGGTTTGGAACAGCTGGCTTTTTTTGGTAGGTATACTTTAAACTTTTGGGTTCCTCTGTTCCTTGTAGTATATTTCTATTCAGTAAAATTAAATTTTTGTAAACTGAATATATTTTGAAGAAGAGAATAGTTTTTAATCCGTATTTAATAAAATGATAAGGTGTTCATTTTAAGCAGAGAGGTTTTTGGGGGTTGGCTTTTGTTGGGTATTTTTTATAGCCATACCTATAGATACAGTAACATGTAACTTGCATGTGATGTGCATCACCATTTTCTGGGGTCTTTGAGCTGCAACACATTGAAAGGCAGTAGAAACTGCCTTTGTGTTTTCCCCAAAAGGCATTTACTCTTATCCTTCAATTACCATTTCAAAAGATGAATAACTGGAGAAGGGAGAGAAAAAATTACGGTTTTGTTTATCTTCTGCTATAATCTGTATGGGTTAGGTGATGGAAAAACAACAGTGTGCTCAGGTATGTGGTTGGGTGAAAAGTGGGGTATTAGAGATGAGATACTGATTTGAAAGGTGCTGGAGAGATGAGTAAAGAGTAGGGAATCAGCAGATAAATGACGTAGGAATGCAGTTTCTTGATACCAGATGCCCTGTGATAGGATGGTTCTACTCAAGATGAAAGCTAAGATGGGGAAAACTAAGTTGGTGATGATGATGATATCATTATTATTTATTTAAGAGAGGAGAACTGAGGATATGTTGCTTTCTTTGATGTGGAGGAAAATGTGTAAGAACATGCATTGAATTGAGAATAATGCCCAGAGTGTTTGTGGAAAGAGGGCGATGGCTGCTGCTGAGGGCAAATGTCATTAGTAAGGAATTTGGAATAGTTTGACAAAAGAGGATTCTAACCTCCATAGGTAGGAAGTAGGGCAGCATTCATTTATGTGCTACACTAAAATTGGGGCAAAAGAGGTCAAGGTGCGAGCCATCGGGAAACAAGAGCTTTCAAAGCTGCCTAATAGCAGCAGCCTGCACAGGTCCACATTGCAGTTAGCAGCATTTAACCATTGGGATGATGTTCCCTACAGTGCCTCTCATTAAATCTTTCAATGTGACCTCTTTTCTTAGCAGCATTTAGTGAAACCGTGATTATCTGGTGTTCCTTATTAATTTCATTATACTTTCTTAGCAGCCTGGGATGATTCTCCCCTTCCTTCATATACGGATGTGCTCTTCTACAGGACAATGAGAGTCCTATGCCCAGTCATTGCTGCTTTTCAGTCCTTTCAGTGGGCCCCAGCCAGCCAGGTGTCTGAATCTTTCTGTTTTCTTCGACATGGGCTCTTTGTTGAGAGGGTGCTTAGGCACTGAATGGCCTCCTCAGGGAAGCATTCACAGCAACAAGCCCGACAGTTCAGGAGTGTCTGGATGACACTCTTGGTCATTAAGTTTATTTTTAGGTACTCCTGTGAGGAGCAGGGAGTTGGACCTGATAATCGTTATGGTTTCTTTCTAACTCGAGATAATCTGTGTTTCTAAATGCAGCTATCATGCTACTTGTTTCACAGCCATTGAGCTGTAGAACAAAAGCAGTTCTTGGACTTCAGGACGTATTCAAAAAGGTGTGGACAGGTTTGGTAATTCACAAGAGAAGTAGTAGTTGAACTGCTGCTGTGTTTTGATACCTCATTTCCCCAACATGTAGTGAACTAAGCTCCTTCCAAGGTTATAGTACTTCTCTAAAATTATGAAGGTGTCTTCCAATATCTGGCCTGTATTATCCAGTGAAATGGCAAGTAAGGACTCCCCTGAAACATAAGTAGCCAACTATATGTTCCCAAATACACTTTGTTTTGTAAGTCAAAAGGAGGAATAATATGGAGATATTTAGGCAGAAGTTTCCATTCACTCTTTCTTGCTCCTGGTATTAAGGATGAAACAAGTCTTTGGTAGGAATGTGAAAGAAAATGAAGACTACTGCAATAGGGAAGATCAAGTTTTGCCAACCATTTTTGGAGTCATGGAAAGAACAGGAAAAGTCACTCATTAAATATGTATCACTTCAGCAACATTTAATGATTATGTACTTGGGTGCTATGTATTTGTGAATTTTATGTACTTGGGTGCTATATACTTGGGTGTCACATTAAAACGTGTGACAGCGGGCTATGGGATATTACACTAATTCTCCATGGGATAGTATTTAATCTCTGTAAGGATCTAAAAATTAATTTTGTTTTCATCTTAAGCTGTTCTGCTACTTTTATTGTTTATATTTTTATCACTGTTATTTAATATCTGGTCAGCATCCATTGTGTTTTCAACTTTTGCATGTAACCAAATGTAAAAGTGAGAGATGGCCATGACACAGAATTGCTGTCATTTAGTGCTATCATATATACTTTTTATAAAATATTTGAAGTAACATGAGAACACTTTAAATCCATACTTAATTCATTAATATGTTCAAAACTTGTGACTTTGTCATCTTAGTTTCTGTGCTATTATTTGATACTGAATTTGAAACACTGTTTTATTTTGTGTTGTTTTCTGTTTATGCAAGAAAAAGAAGTCCTTAGTACTGTAGCTGTCCCTGCTTAGGACCCACCGTCCTATTTAAATTCAAGACTGACAAGGACTTCTAAATAGTTGTTTAAGTAGCTGGGTTGTCCCATTTTGTTTTAAAGGCAAAAAATAGCCAGTGTTCCTCAGTTAAAATTTCTGGGGTGAATGACTGAGACAACTAGAGGGCTTCTCAGGGTGGATCCTCTGAATCTCTGGATTCCATGTTCCTGTTAATGAAGTGAGATGTTCCTGATAGCCATTACCTCTGCTAGACATAGGGAGATATTAAACCTCAAATCCTTTTCTGTAGTCTTTCAGCCACATTTTTCCATTCCTCTGTTGTGTTAATTTCAAAAGGAGTGGGAGTTTCATCTCTGCCAGGAAATTACTTCAAATCTTTAAATCTTTTTCTTGTGAGCCTTTTGCTTTTATGTGTAATTTGTCTGTCATGGTCTTGATATCAAAAGGCATTTTGATGTTTTGTTGTTTTGGGTTTTAACCACTTAAATTCAGACCTTTGGACATCTTAAGCTGTTCCGTTCCCCTGCAGGCATTCTGTGTAGGTGTACTGCTATTTCTAGCCAGTGACTGTACAACAGGATAGTAGTCTATGTCCAGGCCTTCTGGGAAATACTTTTAGGAGGTCAGTGCTCAGAGTGGGTTCTGCCAGGACTCAGGTGGCTTCTGGAGCAGTGCTTGAAGATCTGCTGTATTCTGGTTATCCCCTGTACACCTCTGTGCAGCCTCATCCATGCTCTTGCAAATCTGGATTTCACCACACAAATTCCATCCTGAGAGCTGATGGGGGTCATCTGGCCCACCGATATGACACAGCGTGGTGGGTTTTTTTGTGAACCTTCTGTGCCTGACAGTAGCCAACTACTGCTAAACTGCCAGCTGCACTACAGGTGGTGTAACATTTTCATGAGCTTTGAGACACACAAGCATTCTACTTGGGTTTTCTGTCATTTGGTATCTACTGCTGATATGTTCCTGCAGCTCAGAGGTGCTGAAATGCTGAGTATGAGAGGAGTGAGAGTCCAGAACATGGCAGCTTTGTGTATGGCAAGGGGAAATCTCCTGTCTCACATGCCAGAGAGAAATACAACCATGTAGGAACCATTGTTATTAAAGTAACAGATGTGTGTATTTGCTTCCTTTCTGCCGTTTCTGCTGTTGGTCTTCTGAAACATCTGATATTTTAATTTTCTACAGAGTCGAAACTGAAATGGAACCGTTTTGTCATGTGTACATTTGTAAGAGAGGTCAGGTTGGGAGTATGTGCTGAAAAACGCAGGTGTTCCATGATCTTGGCTTCTGTGCACAGCTGTGGCAATGTTTATTTGTAAGAACTCCAGTGCCTGTTGAGTTGTGCCTCTTTATTTTTCCTCTTACACATTCACAGTTTTAATGTGCTGAAAAAGGTTTGAAAACAAAGTTTCCAGACTTAAGCATAGTATATTGTTTTTCTTATTTGAACTATGGTTCTTACTTTTCTTCATACGGTGTAGACTGCTATGGAAATAGTGACTATGAAGGGGAGTGCTACCAAACTAGGGAGAAGTTCAAGTCCTCATGGGAGAGTGGAGTTCGCTGTTGCTCTACACAACAGGCAGCATCTGAGTTCAATAAAACATTGGCAGCAGCCATGGAAAACTCCTCAGAAGGAAAGTGTGATGTGCTAAAGAAGTAAAATAATTGGCACTTACCCTGTTATCTATTTGGGATTTTTGTATCTTCTATACCTTTCAGTTTCTTTTGATGTTTCTGCCCTGTTCCTGTCCGCTTCCTTTGTGTTAGTCATGTCTAATGACACAAATACAAATAAGGAAAAACAAGTTTATCTTAAGAAAAAGACTGACTAAAACTCCTAAAGTTTTGCCTGCTTTGTCATCAGCAGGTGCGTTCTGTTCTTTTCTGTATGTTCACGGGCCCACAAGGCTCTGATGAACAGCAGTGATTAAAAACAGCCCCCGAGAATGAAGGTTCATCTCCCACCATCACTGGAACCATGTACCTGTTTGCATGGATCTGCTGTGGCTGAGAGCCAGAGCTCTGCAAGAGGAAAACTCAAATGAAAAATGATGGAATGGAGTAAGGTAATAAATATACTTTTCAAACCCTATGAAAATATCACAGAGAAAAAAAAGGAGGAGATTCACATGGCCTTTTTAAGTAATGCAGTGAATTTGATATTGGTAGTATTTGGGTGACTTATTGGAAAAGTGTCTCTATAAATAAAAAATCAAAAGTATTTCAGTCCTCTGCAAAGAGGAGTAACTTCATTGAACACTGCATGGACAGTCACGTGGTGACCAAGTCACATAATGCTTTCTCTGCTGAAGGGAAGCAGTATAAAGTCACGTTACTGAAAGAAGACGGGTTAAGTTCTGGCAATGGGGCATCACTTAAATCTCTCAACTTAGTGAGCTTGTGTCCAAGGGAGCCCTTTGGCCAGTCAGGATGCAGGGTTAGATGATTTCCTGCTGAGGTGGAGCAAGAGGTCAAGGGAGGAACACGTAGTTAGAGATACAGAACAGGCATGGATCAAAATTATTTTGCCAGTCAGAGATTTAAATATGCAACAGTGGATGGAGCTGGGAGATGAAGATGTGATTCCTGGGATGGGAAGAAGCTGCAAGCTAGACTCCACCCTGGGCTGGTCCAAGTGGTAATCCATAAAGTGTCTGAATCCAGGCCATATTTGAATTAAATGAGACAGGGAATGAATGTTCTGGCTGCTCATACCAAAACATGGTGGTTTTTTTTTTCCTCTTTCACCTGTAGATAGCCCAATTCTTGGCTTAGGAGGTATCAGTCAGCCAGAAGGGTAGAAACAGTGGTTGGTTAAGTGGACTCAGCAGTGGTTCAAGGGTACTCTGCCTCAAGGCTGGTAATGACTGACTGGGATCTGTCCTGGGATGTGCTGTGTTTGATATCTTGTCAGTGACCTGGAGGAGATGGCAGAGTTCTCGCTTAGGAAGTTCCCAGATGACAGAACATGGAAGGGAGCAGTCAGCATGTTGTCATACAGAGACGCCTAGAATCCTTGGGGAAATGGGACCACCTTGTGAAGTTGAATAAACACTCGTGGGAAATCCAGCCCCTGCACAGGAAGAACCCTTGGCCATGATGCAAGGCTGGGGACTGACTAGTTTGGGCAGCAGATTGGTGAAAATCAGCTGGGGGAGCTGGTTTTAATACATCACAGTGGGATGTATTAATAGGAGCGAAGTGAGTGGGTGATTAGTAGGTGGTGATTATCCTCTCTACCCAGTATTTATTAGACCACATCTAGATTCTGTGCTCAAGTTTGGCACCCTGAGAACATAAAAAATTCCCATGAGCTCAGTGGAGAGCCACCACGATGGTCAGGCCTGGAGCACAGGCTCTGTGGGGGGAGGCTGGCAGAGCTGGGCTTTCAGCATAGCTTTGGAAGAAGAGCAAAGAGCAGCCTGCTGATACTGGCAGGGAGGGTACTGAGATGATGGGCCCAGGCTTTTCACAGCAATGTGTGGTGGGATGAAGGGAGACATAGTCAGACACTGAACTGGGGTATAAGGCTGCATGCAAGGAGAAGCTTATAAAGACAAACTGACCAGAATGGGATCAGGTTGCCCAAGGAGAAAATAGTCTCTCTTGTAGATTTTCAAGAACCAGCTGTGTAAAGCCCTGAGCAACTTGGCCTCACTTCATGCCTGACCCTACTTTGAACTAGATTTTGGCCTACAGACCTTCTGAGGTCCCTTTCAGCTTGAATTATCATATGACCCCATTCCTGCAACAGCATAGCTTTTGAAGTGGGAATCATGAAATAGGACAAGTTTCCCTGGCTTGACAAATTTAGGTCACTCTATTATAGCATTCAATTTTTATTCCATCTGCCATTTAGCATCACCGCTGGTGAGTGTTAGCATAGTTTAGAAGATAACAAATACAAACTAATAGGTTGGTTATTCTTAATTTTTTAGATGTGGGTTCAAAATAGTTTCTCATACATTTGGGACATAGATATGCATATATTTACACATATATATATATTGCCATGCCTGCCCACATGCAGGCAGCTTGAAATCAGATTTTCACTTCTAGCTGATTTCTAGTTACCATTACCAGGAACATGTGCATTGTTATGCTAATACAGTGTTATTATTACAATGTAGTATATTCAAGGCCCTGTATGGCCATGGGCTTAATTCATGGTTCTTCTAATCCACTGAGTACTAAATTAAAATCTTAAGATACTGTGGTGGACTTTTGATCTGGGTAAGTAAGGAACTACTTCATAGTCAGGCTTTTTTGAAGAATTTTAAGTTTTTTTGGTATGGTAAAATGAATATTCCTCAGTGAACGATTGCCAGCACTGAAGACAGACTTGGGTTGCTGGAGACACGTTTGAGGAATTGCACATCTGTTGGGGCAGCCAACAGGTGCAGCAGTTTGTGCAGCAGTTTCTGGACTGTGCTTTGAAATGTTTTGGGTGTTCTGAAAGTTTCTCCTAGGACTGACAGAGGACTCTCAGAGATGTTTGAGGAGCATCAGTGTGCTGCTGCATATGAGGATACTTCAACCTTGAATGGGTCTAGCCTGTTCCTGAAGAAAGGGGGCTCTGAGCTACTGTTCAGCTGATTCCTGGATGAAGCAGACACGGGCCTTTTTAGCAGGTATGGGGCAGCTCTTCAGAAGCACTGCCTGGCTGAGAACACAGCTTCCATAGCAGCAGTCAATGCAGGACAGAGGCAGGGACCTTGCTGTGAGCAGCAGACATGTGCCCTGCCATGGTGAGGATGTGCCATAGAGCACGGACCCCAGCAGTGTTGGGTCAGTGGCCCCTCTGACATCAGCAGCCTCAGCCTGAGTGCAGCTCCGCAGGGCTGGGGCTGAGGAATGCTGGGGACCTCTTACCGGGGCTGAGGAATGCTGGGGACCTCTTACCAGGGCTGAGGATGTGGGCTTTTGAGCCTGGGAGGGTCCATTCTGCCAATTAGCAGAGCTGTGGGAGGATGAAAGTGGCTATGCATCATCAGGGATGACAAGAAAGATCCACCAGATCTTCTCCAGGACCCTGCAGGTGCGAAAGCCTGAAAACCCCAAAAGCTCCACTTGAGGTACAGGCAGAGTCTGTTGTGTGGGAAAGCAGGACTCCCACTGTGACAAAGGCTGATGTCTTCCTGGGCCTAGAGGCATGGCTCCTGCTCCCCCTGCGGATCTGCTCCCAGGAAAGGGATTCACTCCAGCAGCAAACCAGGAGCTGGAGATTCCCTCCAGTGCGTGTCTGTGCCTCAGCTGGTAGCCCTGGANCTTCTAGCTGATTTCTAGTTACCATTACCAGGAACATGTGCATTGTTATGCTAATACAGTGTTATTATTACAATGTAGTATATTCAAGGCCCTGTATGGCCATGGGCTTAATTCATGGTTCTTCTAATCCACTGAGTACTAAATTAAAATCTTAAGATACTGTGGTGGACTTTTGATCTGGGTAAGTAAGGAACTACTTCATAGTCAGGCTTTTTTGAAGAATTTTAAGTTTTTTTGGTATGGTAAAATGAATATTCCTCAGTGAACGATTGCCAGCACTGAAGACAGACTTGGGTTGCTGGAGACACGTTTGAGGAATTGCACATCTGTTGGGGCAGCCAACAGGTGCAGCAGTTTGTGCAGCAGTTTCTGGACTGTGCTTTGAAATGTTTTGGGTGTTCTGAAAGTTTCTCCTAGGACTGACAGAGGACTCTCAGAGATGTTTGAGGAGCATCAGTGTGCTGCTGCATATGAGGATACTTCAACCTTGAATGGGTCTAGCCTGTTCCTGAAGAAAGGGGGCTCTGAGCTACTGTTCAGCTGATTCCTGGATGAAGCAGACACGGGCCTTTTTAGCAGGTATGGGGCAGCTCTTCAGAAGCACTGCCTGGCTGAGAACACAGCTTCCATAGCAGCAGTCAATGCAGGACAGAGGCAGGGACCTTGCTGTGAGCAGCAGACATGTGCCCTGCCATGGTGAGGATGTGCCATAGAGCACGGACCCCAGCAGTGTTGGGTCAGTGGCCCCTCTGACATCAGCAGCCTCAGCCTGAGTGCAGCTCCGCAGGGCTGGGGCTGAGGAATGCTGGGGACCTCTTACCAGGGCTGAGGATGTGGGCTTTTGAGCCTGGGAGGGTCCATTCTGCCAATTAGCAGAGCTGTGGGAGGATGAAAGTGGCTATGCATCATCAGGGATGACAAGAAAGATCCACCAGATCTTCTCCAGGACCCTGCAGGTGCGAAAGCCTGAAAACCCCAAAAGCTCCACTTGAGGTACAGGCAGAGTCTGTTGTGTGGGAAAGCAGGACTCCCACTGTGACAAAGGCTGATGTCTTCCTGGGCCTAGAGGCATGGCTCCTGCTCCCCCTGCGGATCTGCTCCCAGGAAAGGGATTCACTCCAGCAGCAAACCAGGAGCTGGAGATTCCCTCCAGTGCGTGTCTGTGCCTCAGCTGGTAGCCCTGGAAGAAAGCAGGTAATGGCAGCAATGGAAGACTATCTGCTCACCCAGTCTGGTATCCAGGCAGGCCTGCTGTGGTCTTGGATCATGCTTTTCCTTGTGGGCACCAACAATGTACCTTGGGAGACTAGGAGTGACAGGGGAGGAAACAGTGACCCACCATCATGTTGTCAGGTGGATTAGGTTGTCAAACAAAAGGAATTAGGGGAAAAAAGGGCTGAAAGGGGCCAATTCTGAGAAAAGCAGAGCTTTATGGGGAAAATTCTGCTGCCTCTTCTGGGAAACTGAAACACCTGCGTGCCTCTCTGAAGTGCTCATATGCTGACACACAGCATGAGGAGCAAACAGGAGAAACTGAAGATCTGCATGCAGTTGCAGGGCTGTGATCCAGTTCAGATCACAGGGATTTGGTGAGGTAGCGCACATTGACTGGAGTGCCACCATGGATGGAGCAAAGAGAGGTTGGAACAGGAAGGTGAGAAGGGGGAGCTGCCCTTTATGTGAGTGCAATGGGGNAGGACTCTCAGAGATGTTTGAGGAGCATCAGTGTGCTGCTGCATATGAGGATACTTCAACCTTGAATGGGTCTAGCCTGATCCTGAAGAAAGGGGGCTCTGAGCTACTGTTCAGCTGATTCCTGGATGAAGCAGACACGGGCCTTTTTAGCAGGTATGGGGCAGCTCTTCAGAAGCACTGCCTGGCTGAGAACACAGCTTCCATAGCAGCAGTCAATGCAGGACAGAGGCAGGGACCTTGCTGTGAGCAGCAGACATGTGCCCTGCCATGGTGAGGATGTGCCATAGAGCACGGACCCCAGCAGTGTTGGGTCAGTGGCCCCTCTGACATCAGCAGCCTCAGCCTGAGTGCAGCTCCGCAGGGCTGGGGCTGAGGAATGCTGGGGACCTCTTACCGGGGCTGAGGAATGCTGGGGACCTCTTACCAGGGCTGAGGATGTGGGCTTTTGAGCCTGGGAGGGTCCATTCTGCCAATTAGCAGAGCTGTGGGAGGATGAAAGTGGCTATGCATCATCAGGGATGACAAGAAAGATCCACCAGATCTTCTCCAGGACCCTGCAGGTGCGAAAGCCTGAAAACCCCAAAAGCTCCACTTGAGGTACAGGCAGAGTCTGTTGTGTGGGAAAGCAGGACTCCCACTGTGACAAAGGCTGATGTCTTCCTGGGCCTAGAGGCATGGCTCCTGCTCCCCCTGCGGATCTGCTCCCAGGAAAGGGATTCACTCCAGCAGCAAACCAGGAGCTGGAGATTCCCTCCAGTGCGTGTCTGTGCCTCAGCTGGTAGCCCTGGAAGAAAGCAGGTAATGGCAGCAATGGAAGACTATCTGCTCACCCAGTCTGGTATCCAGGCAGGCCTGCTGTGGTCTTGGATCATGCTTTTCCTTGTGGGCACCAACAATGTACCTTGGGAGACTAGGAGTGACAGGGGAGGAAACAGTGACCCACCATCATGTTGTCAGGTGGATTAGGTTGTCAAACAAAAGGAATTAGGGGAAAAAAGGGCTGAAAGGGGCCAATTCTGAGAAAAGCAGAGCTTTATGGGGAAAATTCTGCTGCCTCTTCTGGGAAACTGAAACACCTGCATGCCTCTCTGAAGTGCTCATATGCTGACACACAGCATGAGGAGCAAACAGGAGAAACTGAAGATCTGCATGCAGTTGCAGGGCTGTGATCCAGTTCAGATCACAGGGATTTGGTGAGGTAGCGCACATTGACTGGAGTGCCACCATGGATGGAGCAAAGAGAGGTTGGAACAGGAAGGTGAGAAGGGGGAGCTGCCCTTTATGTGAGTGCAATGGGGATGCATTGAGCTCTCTGTGGGATGGAGGAGGAGCCAGCTGAGGGTTTACCGGTCAGGATTAGCAGGCAGGCCAACCGGTGAGATTGTTGTGAATGTCTGATACAGACTGCCTTATCAAGAAGTGGACAACTTCAGACAACTGCAGCCTGGTCCCTGGGGGTACTTTAGCCTCCAGAGGTTCCTTCCTGCTTCAAACTGTGGTTTTTTATTACACTCTGCCTTCTAGGTAACTGCAATGAAAACACCAGCCATGGGAGCAAAGCCCTGAAGAATTACATGAGGAGCTGAGTGTTATTGCCAAAGTTGACAGAAGACACTCTAGATGATTTATCTCATTGCACAAAGACTATGGATATCTGTAGCTTGGCCATGCCTCATCTGCCACATTCTTCCTCTTGTAATGAGGATGATAGTGTTTTGGCTACTGCAATGTGCCTGGCTGCTTATAGCAGAGAGAACACGTTGGACCCTGACTTTTCTATCATAGAAAAAGAAAATTTTAGCCCCTGCATTTTGAACAGAAACACTACATTGCATTCCCTCCAGTGGGCTCTTTTATCCCCCTAAACTGGACAAGTCAAAGAGCCTGATAGCAGAGCTGTTCTGCTGGCAAGAACTGGAGATAAAAGAGTGATGGAAGAGCTTCTACCTCATTGCAAAAAGGTTTTATTTAACACATGGTTTGTTTTGTCACCCAGTTCTCTCTTATAGCACTAGAGACTCCCAAGAGTTATTCATGGGTAAAAAGGGTGGTTTTTTAAGCATACACAGTACTGTAACCAGGACTGTTTCCAATAACGTGGTATTCCACAGGGATAAGTCTGTGTGTCCCTTCATCATAAAGCTTATCTACTGAAGAAAAAACAAGCCAAAACAAACCCAATGGGCCTTTTCCTGTGTTATGTATGTAATAGTTATTGGCAAGGATTTTAACTTTCCTTCCTGCAAGGATGGTTAGGGTTTCTTTTAGGATGTGGGAGATGCCAGTGTGTGTGATGTGAATAGCCGAAACCAGGTCAAGCAGAGGAGTTCGTGACTAGACTGGAATTTGTTGGGGAGAGAGGCTGAGATCAAGGAATGGAAAAGTGGCTGTACTGGGGAGTTGTACTGTACAAGAGAGACAGACTGCCTCCAGGAGTGGCCAGAAATGGGTGTCTAGGGGAGAATAAGAACAGGATAAAAATATACAGTAACTCCCCCAGACATCACTGTTGCTGTGAGCTATTTTCAGTCCAGAGGATTTCCTGAGCTAGTTGTGGTTTAACTGTTTAATAACTTTCAATGGATCTCTCTTCCAAGTCCAGCTTCCCTTTCAGCCCACAAAAGCTATGCATGCAGGATGCTCCCTGGCAAGTAGCTACTGTATGAACTGCCCCTGATGATGTGTTTCTGAATCTAGTTCCTGCTGCTTTCATTTTCCCTAGTTCTGGTGGCAGAGGACATGCTGAATGGTCAGCCCTTGACCACACACTGAATGATACTCAGACATTCATGATACTGCTTCACTTACCTCTGGCTTGGGGTTTTTTTGAAGACTGTAAAGAAGCCATTCCATGTCTTTCATAAATGACAGCAAGAGTAATCAAACTTTTCCAGTTCTGCTGTTTCATTTTGACATGAGGAAACCGGCACTGTCCCCAGTTTTGGTATAGTGATAGTTCTTTATTTTTTCTTATAATTCCTACCACTGGGTTTCCTTCTTTGGGCACTGAACTGCTGTTTTAAAATGAAAGCATCTACCAAAATGTCAAAGCCTTGCCCATGATGGATACCAGTCAGCAGAGAGTGTATCTAGAAAACTCCCTAGCTATGGAAGAAATTTAATTCCTCAAGCAGGGACTGCAATCCTTTGCCTTACCCAAATAAAACATGAATGGCAGAAAACATGAAGAGAAGAGACATTACTTCCTTAAACCTTTATTTCCTTTAAATGCTTTTTGCTCTTTGCCTCGGACAGCTGAGCCCTCTTGCTTAGGATCATGAACGCTGCACTGGCCCCAGTGTAACAAAAGTAGTTGGTGAACCAATACCTCATTATCCAAACTCAGGATGGAATTTCTTAATCTGAAACTGTTCAGTTTCCCCTTACCATGTATTCTTGTTAACTTCCTTCAACCTATTAAATACTCCCAAATTTCTCAGTAGCTCTATTACTTTGCTTACATGCAAATTTTTACAAAATGTTGCATGCCAAAGTTTACTTAGGCCTTGAGAAGTGTCTGCCATGACAGCTGCATTTGCCATTTGACTATCAGCCTGGAATTTTTGTAGGTAACTTCTTCTTTCTATTTTTTTCTGCTATTAAAAAATTACCAATCCAACCCTTTGCACATACCAAAGTCAGTAAGGCAGTTTTTTGTTTTCAGTAGGATGAGAAAACTGTCCAAGATCAATCTGTAACTCACTGGAGCAGTAGTTTGGTTTTCATAACTAACGAAAGGGTGTACATTTCTAAGTTGCATGACCAGTATAGTATTTGATGAATTTATTAGCTGGTAATTAGTCAGCAGCACACGTAGAATGACCATAATACTCTGTTAGTCTGCTACTAAACAGTCAAAAAACCTCAACTGTGTAGGCTTGTAACATCTGAAGAGGAAAGACCTCACTGGTAGTGCCACACTGTTAGGAGGAGCTCCCAGTGCTTACAAATTGCTTGTTGCAAGCAGATTTTTTCATGGTTGACTTCAAAATTCATGGTCAGCCCTGCAACATTCTATTCTTTAACTTGTGTTTCACTTAGCCTGTGGTGCTGTCATCTGTTTACACTTCTTTGTCTCTCTGTTCCATGTTGTGTTGGCATTTAATGTGAATGAGCTTCATAGCCTTGATTTTATTTTTTACTCAGTACATATATATTTCTAAAGGTTCTTCAGAAACAGGCTTGATTGTGTGAATGACTTAGGAGGCAGCTGAATGTGATTAGCAATGAAAAAGGTGCCAATGCTCCCACACACACATTTCACGTTGCTGTGAACAATGCCTGAACGTGTCCATGATTCTGTGGGGTAAGATGATGTCATCCTGGCTTTTTTCTTGTGTACATTGGTACAATTGCGCACATCAGACTTTGAGAGACTTGAAAAGTTCATGCTGTAATCAGTGACAGAAAGACAGAGTCACAATGGCTCAAAATGTTTTGGTAGTTTCTCTAAGGTTGAATAATACTGTCACATTGGGATACCCCATGGCTTATGGTGAGAGCGATCCCAAGAGCCAACTCGTGGTGGCCTGATCTGGGGAGCTGCACCCCAACCTGGGGTGTCCCACTCACAGCTGCTGTCCTGAGATGGCAGCAGAAGGTTGCTCCCAAGCAAGGGAGAGGTGCAAGAGGATGTGTCTGCACCTTGCCCCTTCCTCACCTGACCAAGAACCTCTTCGGGTTGGGCTCTGGACAGGCACAGGCAGAGGTGCCAGGCTGCACATGCTGCCTGAGCAGCTGTTCCCCATCTCCTCTGGAGGAAAGGAGCTCTGGGCCAGGCAGAAACCTCCTCCTGCAGCCTGGCTTTGGCCCACAGATCCTAGTTGGTCTCTGCCGAGTTAAGCCATCCACCCTGTAACTGCACTGAAAATTATCTGCTTCTGCAAGATTTATATATTTTAATTAGCGTGGTTTGATGTGTGATGTGTGGGTATAAATGAGCACATTCTAAAAGTAGTTTCTGCTATTGTTTTGAACCTCTCTATCCATAAATCCAAGATGGTCAACATGTATTTGGTTTGATGCTGTTCCCAAAGTGTTGTTTTATATTCATGTTGATGTTCTACGTGTATTGAATCATTTTTTAAATCTAGGAAATTAATGTTAGTATTGTGAGCAACAAATAGGCTGTTTGAAAAGGCTAAGGCTGAATTATCAGTGTGGCCAGTGGGCGTTAACAGGAACTGCTTTCTTCGTTATTTTAATCCAGTGACATTGCTGATAAGGGGCTTTGAGTTAGGAGAAGAAAGCAGGTTCGGTGCCTCTGCTTTACAGGCAGGCATTCTCTCTGAACTATGCATTAAGGATCATAATAAATAGTTTAAAAGCACAATATAGAGACAAGAAGAAAATATGCAATCATCTGATAATTTGGATTGCAGTGCAGTTATTTAAAACTTGTATACTTTCAGGAAAGAATAGATGTAGGTGCTACAGAATCTATGTGAAAAAAAGGAAATACAGGGCCAGTTAGGGTATGTGCATAATGGCTTTAAACAGATAAACAGTGTGGCAATTAATTTGAATGCTGCTCGGTAGAATAAGTGCCCAGGGAGGCATGGAAGAAAGCTGAAGGGAGCAAAAATGCCTGGATACTCCTGTAAGAAACTGATGAAAGAAGAAGGATTACTTAAAATAATTTAAATATTGACTTGTGCTCTGGGTAATTTCCATCTGACTTAGTGGAAGTTTCTTTTTATCCAGATTTTAGTCAAATCCAGCCATGCACATTGTTATGCTGAAGAAAGATTATTTTCTCAAAGACAATGTTTACAGTCTGCAAGATGATCAAACAGATGGTTTAAATTTGTTCTGATACTCTGTGTTTTTTCACAGTCTCTTTGTAAGTTAAATAAACTTGAAAATGATCTGTCTAGAACAGTGTCATTTCCCAGATGAGATAGCTGCTTGAGGACATGCCTGTCTTCTCTCTCCGAAAAGATAATCCTCATCTTCAGTAAATAGCAATGACTGTGGCTCCCTGCTATTCGAGGACTTTTGCTTCTCTCTCTGCTCTCCAAAATGAGCCCATGACTTCACTGCCTCATATCGTAGCTTCTAAAAGAGGTCCTTCATTATCCACTGTCCATGGACATTGTCCATGTCCTTTTCTGTTCCTTGTTCTGTTCCTGTTAGTCACCCTGACTGATCCAGTATAAATCCTGTCTTGCATGACAAGAGGGAGCTGGGAAAAAGCAGGGCAGCATGAAAGAGGTGATATTCCCAGTGTGCCAGAAGTGATATTCCCAGCTTGCAGCTATTCAGAAGTGCAGACATTTCCTTTTAGCATCCCTCCAATTGTTCCAAGTCTCTTTTTCCTTGCTGGCAAAGCACTCACTGAAGCCCACAAATGACAGCCATGTGGGTTGTCTTCCAGAGGGCTGAACGTGTCACCGTTTGTCCTGTGTGTCACAGGCCGACGCTGCTTTCTGAACTAGCTTGAGTTTGTTCAGACTGGCTGGTTTCAGCCCTCGCTAGCAGGCAGAGCAGCAGCCCTGGTCTGCCTCTTATGCAGTGAATGCAGTTAACAAAGATCTTTTGATGTGCTCAGGGAAGCCCTGATAACGAAGGAGCTCTAGAAATGGTATTTGTGCATGACAAAACAGTGGGGGAAAGAACTTTCTTTTCTTTCTTTTCTTTCTTTCTTTTCTTTTCTTTCTCTCTTTCTCTCTTTCTCTCTTTCTCTCTTTCTCTTTCTTTCTTTCTTTTCTTTCCTTTCTTTCTTTTCTGTCTTTCTCTCTTTCTTTTCTCCCCCTCCCTCCCTCCCTCCCCCTTCCATTTTGGGACAAGGCTTCAAATTCAGCCTCGGGTTGCTGTGCACATTGCTGGCACCATTTAAATGATAGATGTCTGTTGCCTTTGTGAAGGACGAGAATCTACCCCTGGATCTACCTCAGCAAAGAGTTTGGCGACGTGCTGGACTAATTCCTTTCCATATTTAATTTAAGCAGAGCAGTATTAGATTGTAATTGGACACCTTTGAACTCTTCTTCGTAGTTGTTGTCTCTAAATTATTGTTAGTACAGCCAAATAGTCCTTCAAACCAGTGTAAAGACCAGCCAAGAATATTAATCTAGTGGCTCTTTATCTTCTTCACCTAGCATGGAAAGGCAGTGTCAGAAAAGTGTGTAACTACACAGAACCTGAAACTTCTCCTTTCTTTCCTCTCCACATCTTTTATTTCTTTTTTCCAAGAAAAGGGATTGCTATTGGTATAGAGGTATTTTTTTTTCTTCTTCCTCTCCACATTTTAATTTCTGACTGACTGGGAATCTTTGTTCTTTTCTCATACACGTACTACTGACAAGTAGAATTAAATAGTATTGAGACAGAAATTTCTTTGCTGCTTTTAGCAGCAGCAGAACAGTCAAAATGGCGGGCCTTGTACTTGTCCCTCTTCCTTCTTTAGGAAAGGCCTCAGCAATCAGATCCTCCTGAGCCAAGGTAGTCTGAGTGGTCAGTTTTAATGAGACCAGGGTAACAGCAGGTAACCAGGGTAAGTCTAATGTGGTCATTATCTATCCCATCCTAAGTTATAATTTGCTATTAGCTCTGTGTAAAACCCATGGCAATGGGCATAGCTGACACCATGGTGGTTTGGAAAATTAATAGGCAGGGTTTTTTAAAATTTTTAGTATAGTGTTTGCAGTGCGGTGGTCAGGGTACACTCTTTGTAAGCACCTTTTTTTAAAATGGTGTATTTTTTACAAACTTGTGTGCATCTATGAATTTGGGCTCTGCAAGCAGGTTTGGACATATTACTGTCTGCTCATGGAAACAGTGGGGCCTGGGAGTGCTGTGAGGAAAAGGAAATATTGTGTTGTAACCATCTTCTTTAGGTTATATTGTGGTGTATTTTTCTGTTCCCCTGAATGAGCAATATAGCTAATCTTTCAGGTGGCATAGATGACGCAAAACACATGGCACTTGTTTTGGTGATATCCCTGTTACACTAGCCTGGATTTCCAAATGAAAAATCATGTTTACAAGTCACAAATATCGTTCTAGTGCCCACATATATAGAAGAAAATTATCCATGAAAATGTCATTTCATCCAGAGAGGGAATGAAAACAAATATATATAAATTTAAATCACAGAATCATAGAATTCTAAGGGTTGGAAAGGCCCTTAAAGATCATACCATCCCAACTCCCCTGCCATGGGCAGAGACA
>VZTH01016977.1:549538-603364 GCA_013397815.1 Aleadryas rufinucha
TTTTTTTTTTTTTTTTGGTAAAGGAAGCATTAGAGTCAGTGCTGGGCTCACCCATGACGGCAGGTAGTGTCGGCATGGAGCTGACCCCCGGCCTGTACCTGCCATGGAGCTGCATTCCTCACCCTATCACCTGTGCTCTGTGAGCTGCCTTCCAGCACTGTGACAGGCTTTTCATGAAGGACTCCTCAAATTCTAGTCTCTAGTAAGGCTGTGACCCAGGAGGAAGATAAGTTTATAATTTAAAGCTTCCCAGGTTAAGCTTAGTTTATCTCTGTCCAGGTATGTGTCACAGCAGAGCTCTGGGGTGCAGCACTGGTCAGGAGTCCTGTGGAGACAGCATTGCTCACTTCTTTTGGGCTAGGGCTGGCTGTCTTCCTTTTTCTTTTCTTAGCAGCAGCTATGAAGGGACTGGTTGAATTGGTCTCTGCCTTTCAGGCAAACATTTAGCAGAACACCTGCACCTGCCCAATGTCATCTTTTAAAAGATGTCTGGAGTCTTCTGTTCCCCCATACAGAGCTGCATCACAGGTTGACTGTTAGCAGGGAAGACACCCACAGCATGCACAAAGCTTGGGCAAGAGAGGAGAGATGAGAGGACTTGCAGACCTGACAGCACTCACACACTACAACTGCCTTCCCCACATCTCCAATACTTCAAAGCCAAGGTCTGGGCTCCAGTGTGTCAGCAACAGCCTCATCACCACCAGATACCGAGGGCATATCCCTTTGTGTTCAGTGTGCTCTTACATAGGTAGCAGCAGTGTTCCTTTTGTCACAGCAGTGGTGCTGATGATGCCAGGGTGCTGCTCTGGCAATGCTCTGCTGTGACTTCCTATGTCCTTTTCAGAGGCGCTGCTTAGCAGGATCTGACTCCTTGTTCCACAGCAAGTGTGTCTCTGTTGTTCCCAGACACATGACCTTGTATTTGTATGCATTGATTCTCAATTAAATTTGAGCTGCTTCTGTCCACCTCTGGCTTTGAGCAAGATGAGAGCACAGGATAGGCCTAATGCTCATTGATTAAAAAGAAAAAAAAAAGTAAAATCACTTTTAAACTAGATTGCAGTGGCTCCTGAACTCACTAGGAACAAAGTCCACTTTAAAAATCAAGCTCCTATGGAAACTAAAATGAACGCTTTGGAGTGCGCCTTTGCATCAATTCTATCTTCTCAGTATAAAAGTCAAGAAAATAAGAAGGAGTTATGTTTTAGGCTTCCATACAGAAAGACGAGTGCAATCTCTCTCATTTTCCTTCTGATCAGGTTGTTCTGTTCAAGATGTGATGTGGAGCCAACTTACAGCAAAGCAATTTCATTTCTCTGAGAGACGAGAACAAAGAGGAAGGACCCTCAGAGTGGCAAGGTACCAAGTGAGATGTATCAAGTATCAAACAGAACATAGGCTCCTCCACCTCCTGTGTGCTATTGCTGCCATAGTGAAATGGGATAGGGTTGAAACACTGAAATACGCTGACCCTTTAAGCCCCAAATCATATCCTGAGGAGACTAAGCCCTACACCTCAGACAGACGTGTGAGTCCTCCTCAGCATGCCAGGGCTCAGGGATTTAAAGTGAAGCATGGTGTAATTGTGAGATCAGCCCATTTATTTAAGGAATACAGTTCTGTGCTGTCTTGTTAAGGAACCACAAGAGCTGATGTAACTTTATTCATTAATGGAGTTCAAGGGTGAAAAAGGGCAATAGGGATAGCATGATGACAAGAAATAACATGAGCAGCAGATGTGACCTTCCAAGCCAACTGGGCTGACCGGCAAGAGCTTGCAGGGGCACAAAAATGTTCACGTTAGACGAGGCTTTTCTTCAGACTGCTGAAGAGCTGTTTACTTGTTCTGGTGATTGCCTCTGGCCAATTTTAATCCTGAGAGTATGCCTGCTGTATTCTCTGCTTTCATCTCTTTCCTTCTGAGTCAAAACACAAAGATATTATTAAGATAAATTAGTAAAGACAGCTCAGGAACTGGGTGGGAAATGCTGATCATCATCTCCCCTGGAGATAAAGTAATCTCCATGCTCAATCAATTCAGAGTATGTAACAGCCCTGAACAACTCCTTTGAAACATGGGAAAACAATGGTGCTCTATGAATTGATTGTATTTGGCCTAATTATAGAAGGCCTTTGATTAGGAGTACTTAGAAATAAACTGGATAGAGTGCTAGAAATGTGCAGTGCTGAACAGGCGCATAGAGTACATGTTTATATGGGCTGAGTAACCTGTGGGCTGTAACAAAATATGCTCTCTTCCTGTGCAGGCCTGGTTTCATTAACTGTCATAAGTAAAGGAGTGGAAATGCTCTGGAAAAAAAAAGCTATATAAACTCTAGTAAAGAAAAACACATGAGAGTGTCTGAATCATGTAGCACTGCTTCCATTTGAGAGCAGCCCTCAGGAATTGTTTGGTTTTGAGCAAAATGAATGAAAGTTGCAGTTTGGGCTTTTTGTGCTTTCAGTGTCTCTGTGCCAAGATGACAGACCCTTTTGGAAACACATAGGTCAAACTGGTTAACTTGAGCAATTGGAGATGACAAATACCCTAAAAAGAGAAGATAAGTTGAAGTTATTCTGAAGTGAGAGAATATTAATAGCATCAGGGTAATTAGATAATAATTTCATTAAGAAAACTCTGACTTAGACTCAGCCTACAGCTATAATGCAAACCACTCATGTAACAACTACACTTCTCAGTAATTTCTACTCCTAGAATAATCACTAACAGAAACAATCACCTATTGACATAATCTCTCCTAAATGGTATAGTAAAGAATTGCTAAAGGTATACTACCTTTTGCAAAGATCAGTGTAAATCTGAGATATAAAATAATTAATGTGCAGTTGCTGTGAGTTTTATAATTTATGAAAGTTCATGAACATTTAACATTGCCTGCAGACCTGAAGGAGGACACACATAAAGGAGCATAAAGCACCAGGGTACATTGCAGAAAACAGGATGGGGTAGTATCTCAGTGCTTATAGCAATGTTCATAACTCTCCACTAGCCTGGCAGGGAGTCTAACCATGTTAAACAAAAATTTGTGAGGTTGTTTTATTTTTTTAATTTGATTGTGTTTTGTTCCCTGTGGTAACTCCAAGACTCCACTTGCACTTGCAGGCCTAATGAGGAATTGCTTTTCAAGTATCAGTGGGTAGATAACCTAAGCATCTTTTGACAACTTGTACTGTAGGGAACAGTGAGGAGTAATTGTGAATACAGGCATCTCTGAGTTTTTGTTTTTGGGCAAAATAGAAACGATAGTGTGATTGGGAGCTGGGATCAGTCAGGATAGGGGAAGCCAAGAATTTAAGGAAATCCTCCCTGGAAGTTCATTAAATTGGACATGTTTGTGACCTTGAACCTTCAGTTAAAGCTGAGTTTTTGTTGGCTTCCAAATTCTATTCAGTCCGGTCTAAAATGAAGAATAAGTGAAGTGAGCACAAACAGCATGTGTTTCTGAGGCACAGGAGTTGCTCTAAGAGTGTCATAGGGAGCTGCACAGCAGGAGCTGTTTTGAAGCTGACTTGAAGCTGGCAAGGTCAGGAGTGAGGGAAGAAAAATAAAGGAGCTACAGCACAAAGTGTTATGATTTTTTTCACTCCTTCCTTTCTTTTTTTTGTTCTAGGCTTCTCCCAGAAGAATGCTGATGAAAAGCACAGAATCCCAATGCTCGCTTTCAGAGTATGACTGTGTTGCAGTTGAAAACGGGATCAAGGAAGGTAGGGCAGCTTCTTTCTTGCAGCCATACATGCAGTGCTTGCTTCAGGTGACTGTTCACTGGGATCTGGCATTCAGGCCTGATGCAGCATTTCAGTGCATGTTAAAAGGGTCTGTGTCAGAAATGACAAAATTGGCTTGGAGGTGAGTTTTGTGGATAATAAAACAGTAACGTGCATTTAAATGTCATATTTTATCTATAGCTGTTGAACTGCTTTGGCATAACAGCTTAAGGGACAATACTGCCTCCATTTAGCAGGAGAAGCATCAGCTCTTGTCACAAATTACCAGTGACTTCCTCAAGGTCATGCAAGGAACAGCTGAATAACTGGGAATGGAACCCAATTAAACTGGCTCTTGGGTTTACGGTCCCATTTATGGCTCAGTATTAAGCCAGGTCTTGCTCCTCTGGGCAGATAGAGAAATATTTCCCTGTATGCTCTTGACTGGGCTAAATTTCATGGAAAAGTCAGTAACCAGCAAAAGAAATCTTATAAGCCTTTCCTTCTTTAAAGCAGGCTGACTTTCATCAAGGTAGGAAGGAAACAGTGGAGTCTCCAGTTAACTGGGTCAGGATAGATACAGCTGTTGGTTAGGAGAAGTCAATTACTTCCAAGTGAGACAGAAGTGACTGCAAAAAGGAGACTGGTTGACCCAAGTTCCCTTCTCTAGCTGTGAGGCACCTTAACTATTGTGATAGAGCTTTTCAAGGATGGACTACATTTGTAGGCTCCCCTGCACCCAAACTTTGTGTAGCCCTGTAACTCAGTATTTACTGTACTCATGGTAACACACATTGCTGTTGTTTGGAACAGCCCAGAGGGTCTGCAGGAGCTCTGTAAGGCCTCAGGACTTACGGCTTTGTCTGGGCTTGTCTTGGCCTGTCCGGGGCTTTGCTTTAGCTTGTTTAGCTGGAACAGCAATTTCCTAATGACCAGGTGACTGTTAGACAATATGTTCTGCTTTTGCTTAGCTTTGTGGGATTCAACCATAATTTTAATTTTAATGTAGCTGAGAGTAGCAAGTGGTTGTTTTGTGTGGAATGAAGGATGCATGGCCTTAGCAAAATGGTGTGGCATAGAGGACTATAAACATGTTATCATGGCACAGGTCTCAAAAGGAGAGCTACTGGATGCACTGCAGAGGAGTACAGATCTGAAATGTCAGTAGAGGGCATGGGATGATACTTGAGCCCCCAGAGCTATAAACAACACATCAATGGTCAATGACTATTAGTTAAATAAAGGCAGCCCTGACAGGTGGGTGAAACTGCTTTTAGGAGTAACAAAGAGAAAGGATCCAGTGTATATAGAATCTGATATATGGTGTGAGGCCAGCCAACTTAGAATCAAGGTGGGCAGTGGCAAGGTGAGTGTAAAGTGGAGAAGATATATAGGTAATATGAGATGTGAGTTCCAGTTTCACCTTTATCATTATTGAGACTTAATAGCATTCTCTTTTTTTCTTCTATTATAATTGGATCAAGATTAATATTGAGTGATCGCAAGTTAAAGATTCAGTGACAGTGACAGTTGTCTCTGCTCATAAGTTGTGTCTTTTTGGCCATACCAGGACTTTTGAACAAAGTGCATCCAAATGCCTTCCTAGAAAGATTGTGATCACACATTGAGAATTCTAAGCAAAATCTATGGGGGTGAAATAGCTCAGAAATTCCCTGAAGTCAATCCTACATGTTTTCCTTAGCCATTTATTTACAAGAAAAATGAATTGCTTATTTGATCTGTAGGAGGTGAAACAATGTCATAAAATTCTGGAAAGGCATCCCTGTGATTTAGCTGTTGCAGTCAAATATGAGTCTTTTACTCAGCATGTTTGCTATCAGTACATCAATAAGATTTGGAGAAAGTTAATTACACCTTATGTTTTTGAAGGAAAGGAAGGTGAATGGATCACTAGTTATTAAGAAAAAAGCTGAGAAGTTGTTTGTTATTGATTTATCCATTACATAGAGTAAATATTTCATTCAGTTATTTCATGAGGCTGTATACAAAATAAAATATGTTGTATTTTGGTTTGTCTTGTAACATGGATATTCTACAAGAAACTTGCAATAAAACAAGATTTAATTGTTATTTTTAGAATATGATTTGAATCATATGCCTTTGTAATGAGGTTTGGCACGTGTACTGTGACTTTATTTTCCAAGCAAGTATGAATATTAACATACCTTATCATAAATAAAGGCCCTAATTAAAAAAATGTTTGTATGTAATTTACAACAATCTGGTGGTTTTATTGGAATATATCCCGAATTTCTAGTTCAGTTTAAATATACTTCTTGAAAAATCTTCTAGTACATCAGTCAAATTTGCTGATAGTGAAATTTTCACTTGATGAATTTTAATGACAAATTTCACTCAATATGAAGAGATCTCCAAATGAAACTTTGGTTCTAATTCTCATAGTGCAACTGTTGGCTATCAAGTAATTTTCCATTAAGATAAACCTGTATCCTGCACAGTTACAATGTGAAATAAGCATTTTGAGTACCTGAGTACTCTGAGAAGTAGAGTTCTGGATTGATTTCTGATGTCAAACTTGAAAAGATCTTGTAATGTGAGATTTTTTTTCCACATCAAATATTCCAAGATGCTTGTAAGCATCTTGGGTTTTGAGCTGCAGCTCAAATTTCTTCCCTGAATTATGATACTTGGCTTGCAACTTTGTACTGCAGTACTGGGACTTTGGCCCAGAAAGTAGGACAAGCAGTCATGGGAGATTGGGATTTACCAACAGCATATGACTTGTTTGCAAATTCCAGGATTGGGTAAGTTACCTTAAAAGCCCATGAAGATTAAAAAACAAGATGAGACAGTGGCCAGCCATCCTCATTAGTTGCTGCTGATACTGCATAGCAAAATGTTATTAAGTACTCTGTGGTGGCAGGTTGTACCAAAGTATCTTGCATGAAGTGACCAGTGTCTTTTGTTCCTGCCTGCCTCTGAACTACTTGTCTGATTGTCTCTGGAAATGGAGTTTTTAAACTCTTACCTCTCTCCCATGTGCTGCCATGGCCTACAGAATGTAGCTGGAAATGAGGACATCATTTGAGGAGTTTCAATTTATATTTTTCTCTCTCCCTGCTGCCCTGACGGCCTGCAAATATCTTCATGTCTGAAGAATATCTGTACAACATCTGACGTCTTGCTGAATGCAGAGGAAAAAATATGAGCCCTTTGCTGCTAAGCAGAGATGACAACTTTCTAGTAACATAATTATGCTGAGGATCCATGTGTGTACTCTTGAAAAAACTTTTGTATACTCCACTTATCTTAGCAACAACATTAAATTATTTCTGGATTTTTTGCTGTACTTCCCATTTGCTACAAAAACCTACAGATGATCAAATAATGATAGAAAATGTAATTTAATAGCAGTATTGAAGCTGCGTACAAGTTAAGAAAAAATGTGCATTTTATCTTCCCTGCTGCCCTTGATGGCATCTTCTATGTTGGATCACAGCTCCCTCCCTCAGACAGTGTCTGCCACCGTGTCACCTCTTGTTCTTGCTGAGCCACAGAACAGTTCTGTTGGTGGACAGGAGTTGACTCTCCTCAAAGGGCTGCCCGCACTTCAGCCTCACATCACGCGATCGAAGGGACTTCCTCCAGTGTAATTGGTACCGGAATGGCAGCTGCTCTGTGACTCGGAATCCTGCTCCAGACTTGACAGTGCTTCTCAGGGCTCACAGGGCACTCGAGGCAACCCTTACCTGGAGGCTATAATAAACCTCTGGAGCCTCTGGCCCACTCCACAGATTTTAGGGCAGATACAACTGTGCGGTGAGGTGCCCACAGCATGGGGACTGCAATACCTAACCATCCCACACAGGGATATAACTTTGAGCTAATGGGAAATCAGAGCCAAAACAACTGAGCTGCTTGTTTCTGTGGCATTGTCTGAATGCCTTCTTCCACCAGCTGACTTTGCTCTTTAAATTCCCATTTCCCTTTCTCCTGCCCCCGCCCCTCCTTCTGCCATTGGCAATATAAACAACCCCAGTCTTGGTTCTTGTCAGTGACAGGAGGAGAGCTTCTCTTTTTGTATAGATCAGATGCTGTAGGACCATAAGGAAATAGAGAAAGCTGCCTCTTCCTTTTGTTCTGAGCATCCCATGACAGTCTAGGACTGACTAAACTGTTGCTTGCTGCTCGCTGTATGCATCTGGCTAGATATGTGTTTGGGTAACATTTTTTTCTGGTCTACCTTGAAAATGGCAAAGGCTGTCAGCTTGTCTTGGTCTCAAAGAGAAGCTGCCTCCTCCTCCAGCATGCGCTTGCTTTTTGTTAAGGAATGTGGGCCCCTGTGCTTGCCTGACTTGTGAATTACCTGGAATACATGGTCGATGGATAGTACCTGTCAGCACATTTCACCAGACAGCTCCAGAGGGGGAAAAAAGAGTTTAAATAATCATCTCTCTCCCCTGTGCATCAGGGAAGAGGGATAAAAAAATGGAGATAAAAGACTATTGAAGCCTTAGGACATTTCATCTCTTTTCCTTGGGGCAAATGCAGGTCTCTTTCCTATAGTAAACACATTTCAAGCTGTTCAGTTTTAAATTTATTTCATGACAGTACTTCTGAGGCTTCCCTGGAGAGATTATTTTGTAATTTAATAGATGCCACTGTTGGGGAATTTTTTTTTGTTCTAATTTTCTAAGCACTCAGTGGTTTTCATCTTTAAAGCACGTTACAGACATTAAATAATCTGCAGACAGTTACTGAGAGGTAGCTAAGCCATCACCTCTCACCCTGAGCCTTTCTGTTAATAACTCTGTGGGAACTCCATTCAACTTAACTCAAATATATATTTCTGCAGTTAAATCAGAATTTGTAGTATGGTAAAATGGCAGGTTAGGCACTGATTTTTTTTTTTTTTGGTTTTGTGTTTTCATTTTAAATGTGCCAATTACTCATCATTTCAGATGTCTCCTAACGTTCAGCCTTAATGATGTTTTTGTTTTGCTGGCTGCATCTCATTGTTTTTAGCTCTACCCCAAACAACAATTCTTCCTTTGCCTGTTGGGGTGCACGAAGTGTGCATGGATGGTTTATTTAATGTTATCTTGTCTTTGCAGGGCTCAGCTCCCTCTCCTGGTGCAGTCATGCTTACCCTCCTTCTAGGCCATCTTCTGCACTGATGTCAAACTTATCTGGCACCTCCAAGGACCAGCTTGTGGTCACATGTGAGTTTCCTCTCTCCTCCCAGCAGCAAAAGCTGCTTCATTGCCCAAAACCATTAGAAAAATTACTGCTGACTCTCCTGTGTGCCACTCCATGTAGAACGACAGCTCCACTGCAGCTCGGAACAACCTCTGTGCCTAAATACTGGAAAAACTTACCGTAAGGACACAGGTCTCAGGAGATGACAACAGTGCCAATAATGTCTTTACGGGAAGGAAAAGTGTACAAAGACCCTCTGTTATGGACAGTCAACAAATTGAATGCCTTTAGTTAGCCTGCTGCCCACAATGTTCTAGAGCTGTTCAGGAGCCCTTGTTCAGTTGGTCTTGGTGAGCCTGTGTCCTTGAACCCTCACCCTGGCTGCTGATCTGTAGGTGAGGAGGCTGAAGTGGATGTTGATCTGCCTTCTGAGAGTCCCTGTGCATTCTGCATGAACCTGGAGCCAGGGACAACGTGGAATTTAAAACAGATTGGTCAGAACTAAATTTTTCAGGTCAGAAAGGCAGGGAAGCTGCTTGTGAGGGTCAGGCAGCAGCCCTGTTTCATGCCTTTGCCTGCTTAAACAGAGCCCCAGACAAAAACATCCATTCCACTTGGCTGCTTGTGTTGGAGGGCATATATATATTTGCACTAGATTTTTATATGGAGATATTATAAACTAGCCCTTGACCGGGACTGTGGCCCTCTGTGTTCAAGCTGCAGTTAGAGGGCTGCATGCTCTCAGGCAAGAATTGCCTGTACCATGCTGGTGTGAATTGCCCTACATTTCTGCTGCTTTGCAATGTGTACACAGTTAAAAATAGCACTGGCCTTTTAACCGTCACACTGCACACCCAGCACTTACCTGAGAGTAGGCAAACATGGGCACATGGAACTAGGAAATTGAAGGTAGCGATCAAAAGAGCGTTTGTCTGCTTTGTTCTCCTCGTAATTCCTCCTGTGGATTGGGCTGTCATTTTAAATGTAGCAAGTGCCTGTGTATTCAGTTCTCACCACTCCAGATGGCAAGTTCACCTGTTTTGCATTTTATAGTCTTGTATTTCAGGGCAGGGCCTAAAACTGTCATCTTTTTAATAGTTAACTCTGTGACAGAGTTACATACTGCCTAAACCCCAGTAAATGGCTTAAAGAAGTATTTGCTACAGGACCATGGCTTTGTAATGTTCTAGTCCGCCCCCTGTTTCACTTGGGTTAGCCTGAACAGTGCAGAGCCATATGTTACCCTGACACATCTGGCAGAGCAGATCAGAGTTTAGTCTAATGTTAAATTTCAGGTCAGTCAGAAAACAGAGCTTATGTCCCTGTCATAGACACATTTAAGTCAAAGTCTGTAAGAAAAACTCTCTTTATATTTGTGTATTTCTTGCTAATTTCTTGCTAATTTTCATTACATGGCAGAATGCCATGTAATGAAATACTGCTCACCAGCTTACTGGCTCTAAAACTGGCATTTCACTTTTGGGGTGGTGATCTTGGAGGAAGGCCTGTATCCTGCACAGTTTCACTGACTGCACATGCCTGCTCCTGGCACCTCCTCTGGGAGGTTTGCACTTCATTTCAGATTTGTCGTCAGCAAGACTAATGCCAGCCCTCCTGAGCATCATGAGTCCAGAGACAGTATGTTCTCTTGACAAAATTCCTAAATCATGCTACATTACCTGTTGTAAATAGACCTCCAGAAGATGTTCCATAGTCTGTGAGTGTGGATATCTGTCCTGGTAGAATGTGATAGCAGGGGACAGTTTTGTTGAAGTGTTATAAGTAAGCGGGACAGCGGAAGGAGCACCTCTCTGTACGAAGCTGAAATGCACAACTGGATAAAGACCCTGTGGCATGAGCAATGTCAGGCATTTTAATATTTTATCCCCTGATTTGGAGCACTCTGAACTCTTGCTTCCATCCTTTGTCTTTACTACTCTCAAAATCTGTGCAACAAGACAACAAAGCTTTTTGGGGTAATTGGTTTACTTCAGTTGTTTATATTAGCAAACCTAATGAAAGCAAAAATACTGTAAGCAATATTCAAATGGTCAGAAATACTTGGGGGGTTTTTAGTGTTATTCTGATCTAGGGCAGGCAGACAGTTTCTAGACATATAAATCAAGGCACCGGAAGTAGCAGAAAATGTATAGGCAGGTGATCATTTGATTAAAATGCATGGTATGTATAAAACATAGCAAACCATTCTGTTAGCATTCAGTCTGTATCAATTTTATGATTAACTTTGTAATGCAAACAGGAAAATCGCAGTGTTTTGAATTTCCATTGAAAGGTGCCAGAACCAGTGACCTGTCTGTTGCTCTGTGGTGCAGGGTTAGAAAGAGAATACATGAAATTTTTCTGTCTCAAGGGACTTTGAATATGCTTGCAGAATAGACAGTGGTAACAAACATCCCCCCAAGTCTGTTTGGCCTGGCCATGTCTCCTACTCTCTGGCACTGTGTTAAAGATGTTTTTAAGTATGTTTTTCTAAAGTATGCCTGCCTTGAGAAGAGCTGCTTTGCTTTTTCTGTCCTTTAATTTTCTTCCCTTTGCTTGGCACTCCTGGGAGGGAATAAAAGAGTTGAAATAACCACTACTTGCATTGAGTTTAGTTTTACAAGTACCATTATAACTAAATTATCTGGCCATCCAGCCAGAAAGACTAGAAAAGGCTCTAATAAGTCTCCCTAACACACCAGCTGGGACTGCTGAACTTCACTAAAGGAAGCACTAAAGATGCTTGACTGGGTCATATCTGTTTGTCATGTCTGGTTCATCCTTTCCTGAGATAAACATCCTATGCCACTCAGTCTCTTTTCAAATAAAAGAGTGTCTACACCTCCAGTTGTTCTCCCTACCACCTCACCATGTGGTCTAACCTTTGATCATAAAACCCAAGTGAGTTAACATAGATATGAGAGGTAACAGCCAGTGTTCGAACATGGACCACACCAAATCCTGAACATCATGAAGAGAGATGTTTAAAAGGCTCAACACAAATGAGATCTAAATGGACACTTTTGCTAATGGGATGATAGCTAGTAAAGGCTGAGAAGTGAAGTTTACATTTACACAGCATGCAGCTGGAATGTTCCCATGAATCTTCAGAACTTTTGTCCTCCACAACTGTGAATTGCCAGGTAATAGATTTAGTAAGAACCCTAAAACCATTCCTTAAATACCCATCCCCTCCAGGGTACATCAAGCTACAGAACATTTCTGTAGTGGCTCAATCAATATCCTGTAGGATGAACTTTGTCCCTAGAAGGGATAGGGTTGCTTTGCCATTGACTCTTGTCCTTAGAGCTGATTTTCTTTGTGCCTTCTTTCTGGCCAGAGAATTGCCTATAAAGGGAAAGGAAAAAGAGGAAGGGATCAAAACTCCTAACACTTCTAGTACAAAGGCCCCCAAATTTCATGAGCTAAGTGAACATAGCAGTAGAACAGCAGAGAATAGTATTGCCACTGTGTTATATGAGGCATGCAACTTCAAGCATTCTGTTAATAATGTTGCTATTACATTTAGTAGTGCAGCTTAAATTTAAGAGCTAGATTTGCTCAGGTCAGTATAAATAATTTAGAATAAATATTCTAATTAGGGTAGTCATGAGAAAAGTATTTAGTAATTTTTTTAAAACTGCACAGCATTTTTATATTTCTTGCAATGTTAATCCCTCATAAACATGTTTTCATTAACATTCTTTTTTATTGAATGCTAAGATTATTGCAAATGAAGGTCATAACAAAAGTTTTATGCAATACAAAATTGCAAAGCAACCCTGCTAATTACTGCCAAAACCTTACTGCACAGATGCCAAGGAAAATATCTAGCAAGACTGCTGGAACAATGCCCTCATAATCTGACCAATTGGACCTCAACATTGCATGTACAGGCAACCAGAATGTCTGGGGGCTTCCCCATGGCTTGTGTGCAAGTAGCTAGGAAGAAGTCTGAGAGAGAGAAGAGAAGAGTGACTCAGCCCCACAGAACATAAAGCTGCCATGCTCCCAGCAGATGTGGTTAGGATGGAGCATTTGCCTCCCCAGAAGCTGAGTGTTCTGTTCAGGATAAACAGTTGTGTTTTCATTCATTTCAAGCCCTTTGTATTCCTCAGCTTTAATAGTTACCAAATAACTCTTAGTGAATTCTCTGCAACTTCATGCTTCACCCAGGACTGTGTGTGGAGGGCATTGTTCAGGAAGAAAATGCATTTCATTCCCTCATTACCAGATGGCCATGTACGTATAGACAGATAGATAGAGAGGTACATGCCTTTCCTACATGGAGAAATTAGAGACATTTAAATACACTATTAAAATCAGTTTCATTAGAGTAACACAACCATCCCGGATGCACATAGACGAGATAACACCTGGCTAGTACTGATTTTTTGGATGTCAGTGATGGGATGAAACAGGTAGTTTCCTGTCTTGCAGCAGTAGTGCATGTATGAATTGATTTTTGCAAGCTGCATTGAAAATAGAACACGTAATACAAACATATTATTCATGTGCCTTATGCTGTGAGAGTTAAAAACATAAAAATTTGCTCTAAGACCAAACCTAGAGTAGTTATAGAGCTTTTTAGCTTCTTAGGGGGGGAAAGGATGGGTTTATTGTTTCGATATAAAAATTATTCATAGGGTTAATGGTTGGACTTGATCTTAGAGGCCTTCTCCAACCCTAAACATGTCTCTGATTCTATGTAAACTGGTTCTCAGCTCTTGAAGAGACTGAGGCATTCCTGAGATTAACATTCAATGTTTAAAATAAATTCAGTTTAGCTGGTGCTAGTGATCTTTAATAGGTGCATATTCTCTGATGGATCAGGGACACGTATGGAAGTTGTGAGGGAGAAAATGCAGTGATTTCCTTTTGGTGCGTGCAGTGCTTTTATTCCTCCTTGCTCTGGGTGTGTGAGCCCACGGAAATCTGGTTGTGATGCTTTTATGTATGAGATATTCCACATTTCTAGTGGGGGAGAAAGAGAAAGACATACAGACAAGAAGTTTTTGGTGAAGGTAGAATATCATGGCCCTATACAAGTGTTTTTCCTTTTTTTTGGTAAATCTCCTGCACTGATGGCTGATGGCTTTGGCAGTTAGGCCACCTGCTGACCTTAGACAGACACATAATAAGAGAGAAGTTAAATGGCCTGCCAGCAGCCAGAAAGCAGTGTGTCTCATTCCCAAAAAGTTCCTGCTCTTTAGCCTCAAGACTGTTTTCTTTTCCTAAGTCAGTTGCTTTGCTGCCTGGGCAAAAGATATGCCTACTTTGATATTTACAGTTCAGAAAAAGGAGTTTTCAGTCTGTGCTTAGACTGCTGGATTCTGCTGATGCTTTCTCATGGCTCTGTGACAGGTGTGGAGGAAAATCAAAGTTGTTATCACTAGGCTAAACTGCACTGTACTGGAACCCTCAGTCCCCATGGAAAATTTTCAGTCCCACATATTTAGAAAAGGTGGAAAATCATTGTCTTGAGATTGTAATTTCTAAGATCTGGAATAATGTCTCTTATGGGTAAAACTCTGCAGAGTAGATGTATCTCCCAACTACTTCATAATGCCACATGAGATTCAGTTCTAGACACTTATTTTTATAAATATTAACTCCTCCAATATTAGATATTTCAATCTTTGTAATTTAATATTATATTATTAATACATATTAGTTATATAATCCAATAGTATGATGATATATTAATTAGAGATGCAATATCCCAGTGACAGATTAAATTTTGCATTCTCAGAGATATAACTTTACTATGTCTTAATATTGTAGTGCTGAAAATTTACTCTCCAAGCAAACAGCTTTCTGAGTACTTCTGAAGCAGTCAGCAGTCTTTAGTCTTTCTATTAAATCTTGTTTTTTAAAATTATGCAGTCCCTAATCTGGGGAGTTTAAATAGACCAGGATCCTTTGGAAGTAAATCTCTGGGCAGCCTCCCAGACAACAAGGTAAAGTTGGGCAATGCTCACTTCTTTTGTTAACATGGAGATGTGCNATTACTAATACATATTAGTTATATAATCCAATAGTATGATGATATATTAATTAGAGATGCAATATCCCAGTGACAGATTAAATTTTGCATTCTCAGAGATATAACTTTACTATGTCTTAATATTGTAGTGCTGAAAATTTACTCTCCAAGCAAACAGCTTTCTGAGTACTTCTGAAGCAGTCAGCAGTCTTTAGTCTTTCTATTAAATCTTGTTTTTTAAAATTATGCAGTCCCTAATCTGGGGAGTTTAAATAGACCAGGATCCTTTGGAAGTAAATCTCTGGGCAGCCTCCCAGACAACAAGGTAAAGTTGGGCAATGCTCACTTCTTTTGTTAACATGGAGATGTGCCAAGAAGGCAGTGATTCATTCTTTTACCCCAAACTCTGTGTTGGCTGGGGTTTTTTTCATTCAGTTGTGAAATAAAATCTGCTCCTCCTACAAAGCAGCACTAGCGTGACATCCAGGAAGAGTGGACAGAGTAGTCAGTGAATGCAGTAAATGTCTTAATTTCCATCAATAATTTGGAAGTATTTTTTAATATCTGGTAAAATTGTTTGGTTTATGGGTTGGTTTTTTTTGTCAGTAGAGATCAGAGTAAGAAAATGAGTATAGACTGGCTTGAACCACAGAATCTGAAACAGAAACACAGCCTTGAAAGTTTTGATTGTTTATATTTAGGGCTCCACATCATCCAATTGTAGCAAGAGAGGGCAGACACCTGTTTGGATTTCCTGCCAGATTTCCTTAAATCTGAGAATAATTTTAGTTCTGGGAGTTTGGTTTGGGCCCGTTTGCAGTTAAAAGAGTATACAGCTGTGGAAGAGCAGTGTCAGAAAGGCGAGGGTTACATGGTGGAGTAATTATTCACAGCTACAGTGCAGGAATAGACAGGATGTTGGTAAGGTTGCTTAGCAGCTGCATTCCCACAGTCCAAGCTCTGCCGTGTTTCCATTGAGGATCTAATGTGCTTTCTGTTAAAGTAAAGCTGTTCATGGTGTAGGAGGATATATTTAAAGAGAGAACAGCTTACTGGGCTTTTTTTATAATTTAAGCACAGTCACTGTCCCCTTACTGCTATTGCTAATACTCAGACTGAAAGCTGAGCTGACCATGTTAGCCTGCTTTTGAACCAGTGCTTGTTACAAGAGGCTGTGTCTCTTTTTTTGCTCTCGCTGGAAGTCTTTCAATCTTACAGCCCTGCTGGGAAGATTGATGGCCAGGTCTGGGCCACCACATGCACTGATGTGACTAGATGTGAGGTGCCTGGCAATCTCCACCTGAGTGAAGCATTTGCTGCTCTCTGTTGACCAATGCTCCTCATGACTCCTGCTTGACAGGTAGCCCACAGGGATCCTAAGCAGAGATGTCTGTAGTGGATTCTGTCCCTGGCAGCCCATCCTATCCCTTCTGATTTTCCCTGCTGCTACTTGTCTAGCAGCTGCACAACAGCTGTAGTTCACAGGTACTGAGACAATTGGCACTGATCTAAACTGCCAGTCTGTAAAATGAAATTACATATACCAGGAGCTGTTTCAAAAACTGTAGTGGTGTCCAGGCAGCTGTGGGGCTGGAATATATGCTGTCCACCCTGCAGCAGCTGAACTATGCAGCCGGATGGGAACATCCAAGAAAGGAATGAAGCAGATAACTGGGACAGAGATAGGTTTCAGTCTCCCTGTTTGAAAACAGAGTTAGCAATACCAGCAGGAATTTTAGAGGTGGAAAGCCCTGTATTAAAACCAGATGTCACTATAGAACCTCACATATAAGCAGTATATAGGCTGAGAGTAAGTAGAAAGTTAGCGGTGAAGCCACCAACAAAAGTAAGGTCGTGTCTCCAGTTTTTCATGTGTAGCCTTTCAAGGTTCTGATACGTAATAGTTTTCTCTTTGTTTAAAATAACCTTTGTTCCCACCTTGGCTCGGTGTATGTGTGTGAGTGCAACTTCAGTAGGCATGGAGGAGTCACAGAAACGCAGCAGGGAGAGACAGGCACGTAAAACTCCTTATTAATGATATTTTTCTACACTGCAATTCTAGCAATAAAGGCAATGGTTATCCTTCTTCTGTTGCCTGGCATAATGGGTTCTGGGGTGTATAGAGCAAACAGTGGTTCTCCAGGGGGCCTGGATACAGCTCATCCACAGCCTCGATTACTGCTCTGAATATTGTATATCCTCTTGTGTGGCATCGTGTCTCAGTGTTCCTGTGCTGGCTGCACATCACCTGGGCTTTTCCTCTTTATTTTGCTGCACACCACCCACCAGAGAATAGGTCATACACACCAGAAAGTGACATGAGAAATGGTGCCACCTCTTTCTTCAAATATTAAGAAAAGCCAAACCAGTGAAGTACCTTTAAGTCATGTAGGATGTAATTTCTCCCTCCTGTACTTTTGGCTGTCTCATCTTCCACTGTTGCTTGTAATCCATGCATGCTCTGGCCTGTGGGACCAGGAGAAGCTGGGGATGGGAGTGTGGGCGGTGGATGCCTCTGTGTCATCATTGAACTCAAATGATGAGAGACATAGAACAGAGAAGGGTTGCCTGTGCCTGGCATGTGTGGAGGAAAAGACAGGTCTGATTATAGATCTACCCATTCATTGCAGCTCTCCAGTTGTACATGTCATGCCACCACATTCTCTGGATGGCAACTATGTTGTAGTCTTCCTGCTGCACAATACTTTAATAGAAGATCTACTTTTCTTCCCTGTGATCTCAGGTGCGTGATCTCAGACATCAGCCACTAATGACTTGCTTTCAAGATGCTTGCCTTAATTTTCTGGTTTTGGATTCATATTTAATGCCAAGACATCTTTCATTCATTCACTATGTACGTAAGTGCCTGTAAACAACTTCAGTGTTTTTCCCGTGTCTGGAGAGTTTGCTACTATTCTGTTATGGAAAAAGTCTCCACTGTTCATCAGTGGTAATGGTCAGGTTCCACTCTAATGTCGTTTTGACATATTTCAATTTTTCCTTGCTAAAGGAAAATATTTACTTGTTTATTGTCAGCTATGAAGTCAAGGTTTTGCTGTTCACAGAAATAAATTGCTTATTATCATTGCAATTCTTTTTTCCAAAGCCTGAGGAAAATAACGTGTAATGGAAATTAGCAATGGCTATTACTGAAGAGGGGAACAAAACCTTTTTATTATCTGTCCTATTAATAGTTACCAAGAAATGTCAGGTGACAAAGTAGAAGAAGTAGATAAAAATCAAGTCATGTTTTAATCTTACTTAGTTTCTTGTAATGATGAGCCAGAAGAGACCCTAATTATGCAGTTACATGACTTAAATAGTCTTGCTATTGCAGATAATTACATTTGCAACATGTCTTGAAAGGGTTAGTGGTGTAATGGAGCTGATTCTAAAATAAATTTTTCATTTAATGCTTCCATACAGAGGCAGCAATACATCTCTCTTTGAAAATGTGAAATTTATTTCTCAAGTAGTGGTAACACCACTTTTTTGAGTTTAAGGTGATGTGTGCTTCAGAGGCTGTTTATGTCTGTCTTCACATTTTATTCAGCTGGGAAAGCAAAACAGAAGAAGGTTTTCCTATGTCACCCAAAATGGAGAGTTTATCCAGCAGATGTATCCAAAGAACATTGTGTTTTCAACAAAATTACAATCTGTAGGCAGAACACTTCACCAGTCTCTGGACTGCATTCAGAACTTAGTCATTTCCATTCCAGTAATTAGGAAAATGAGATATGGTTTTATATGATTTTATTTTGACCATGGCAGACCAGTGACTTGTTGCTTCAATTCTGTCTCACTAGGAACCTCCTCTGTCTTTTGAGTATTGTAGAGAGGATGGAAGTGCTACTGCTGGAAAATTTAAGCAAACATTTTGCTTCCACTTTTAGCTCTCTCTCCTAACACTCCTGAATATTTATCTATGTCTATCTTTATAGCTTGAAATTACAGCAATTTTTAAACAATTATTAAATTATATTTCTTAGAAATCTTTTGCCATTTAATCTGTGTATATTGTACAAAGAGATCTTGGAATGCCAAGTGTAATGAGGAACTCAGAAATATAATATGTAATAAATGTTAAAGTGCATAAGAAGTCATAGGATTTCAGCAGAAAAACAATGAGATGATCAGCTGTTTCTCACATTATATTTTTTGTTTATCCTGGAAGTCACTTACAGTCCAATTACCAACTTGTGCATGAGAATTTGTTAAAGGAGAAAAAAAAATTTTCAAAAAATGTGATTTCAAAAGTGTCCCTTGTTGACTGTACTTACAGGAAACTGGAAGATGCATCCTTATGAAAATACTCTTTTTTTTTTTCTGAGGGTGGCAACAGCTGAAATTTTTAGTGAATTCAGAATCATACTTTCGTCCCATTTTCTGGCACGTCAAAAAGATGGGTCAAAGTGCTGGATCAGAATGAAACTGTGCACCATCTGTTTTACTATAGCAAACAGTGCTAGGAAAAGGTCATAATCTGTATAAATAGAATCATGGAATAGTTGGGGTTGGAAGGGACCTTTAAAGGTCATCAAGTCCAAACCCCTTGAAATTAGCAGGGACAACTAGATCGTATAGTCCTTGTAGCTCAGTGAAAAGAATAGATGCAATATCATTCCAAATGTTTTTCTTCCATGTGATGCTTTTCCTCACTGTGCCAAGTGCCTGCAGGTAAAAGAAGGCAACATCATCTCAGGGGAAAGCCAGTGAGATTAAAAGGCCACCACATTCCTGCTGTCATGAGGATGATACTTTGTCCCCATATGCGCTCTCACGAGTAAAGAGCTTCCCTGTTCTGTCGCTGTTCACTTATTCAAGTCTTTGAGCAAACCAGCGTGAGAGGCTGCACATCAGTATTCAAGGCACACCATGACGTGAGGAATCTGGAAGGGGGGCTTGACTTGTTCCCTTCTAAATAGGATTGAAATTGTTGAGTATCTAGTTCTCATAGAGCCCCTTTTTCCAAAGCGCTTCAAGGGTTTCACAAAATTAACCATATTTAGGGGGCAGTAAAAGGCTGGTGAAAGAAAAGTGAAGGATTAGCCCTCAGCAGTGTCAGTGTTGTTGCTTTTTCCCCTGCGCAGCACTGCCTCTCATGAACACCCTACGCACCGTGCCGTGTCTCACCGGGAGCTGTGGGAAGGAGCCTGTTGCACCGAGGACTGGGGCAGCAGCTGCTTTCCCGGGGGCTGTCTGCTCTGTGCCTGTGCCAGCCCCTTGTCGTGCTGGGCTCTGCCCAGGGAGCAGGGCAGCCCAGATCTCCCAAAACTGCCCTGCAGACTTCCTGCATACCCAGCCGCCATCTCTGCATTCCACATTATTAGCAGGATTGTTCAGGACTGCGGGAGGCAGCGGTTCTTTTCCAAGAGGGTGTGATGGATTTGTGGTAGGGAACCTGTGGCAGTTGGTGCTTGGCAAGTGCTGTGAGAGGCTGTGGGTCAAACGACTCAGGGAAGCTATTAACAGTCTCTGTTGAGAAGCTTATATTGCCTCAATAACATGGATCATTAATTTTGCTTTTTAATCATTAAGAAAATGCCTTTGTTTGATGGAATGTTTGGACAAAGTTAGATGTAGGAAACTTTTCTGCTTTTCTTATTCATGCAATACTAGCTATTAACTAATTCACTAAGCTTTTAACTAACCTATTTTTCATAATTTAAAGCTGATAGAATGATTCTATTTGTATGTATACAAATTAGTTGCTGCTAAATCATTATGTCGAGTTGTCTTGCTTTCTGAGCACTCTGTGTTTGTTGATGACAAACCCAAAGCAATAGAAATGTAATGCAAGCAAATTAAAGGAAGCATTAAAGGTATCTACCCAAGGCATTTATCCGCTATAAATACCAGTTCCTAATGAAATTATGAGGAAATAAGCGGAATTTATTCCTGCAATGTACATTATTTTCTCCTTTTTAAAAATGTTCACTGTGAGATTAAGACGTCTTCTCCTTACGTTCTCTCTCCCTCTCTCTCTCTCTCTCTCTCTCTCAGTATGCAGCCTGTTGTTCTCTGCTCAGTGCCATTTTCACTTGGTTCCCTCTCCTAAAAATCAAAAGGTAAATAAACAGTCTCCAGGGCAGGTTGTGATTCATACAGGAAATAAGCAGTGCACCATGCACAAAAAATTAAATGGATGGGTTAAAAATAGGAGGTGCGTCTCTCTGACTGCTTTCCTACCACCACCCCATGCAATGAAGGACATAAATAGGTGTTGGTGGCCAACCCACATCCTTATTTTGTCTAAGATGTATGTGTTTGTACAAGAGTCACCAACAACAGTAGGATTTGCAGCTCCTCCTGAGGGTCTGCAGCAGCAGCTGTGGTGCTTTGCCCACAGAGGCAAGGCTGGAGCCTGGGCAGCTGAACCAGAGCACCCAGGGCTTGCACCACAATCTCTGCAAGCTGATTGCTACCAACTGCGCTCTGTAGAACAAAGTGACCGTGTGTATTTTTATGTCTGTTGCAAATGATGATTACTGCATCCAAAGATGCACAAATGGCAGCTGCCTGTTCCCAGTGCCAGGTGTCACCCTGAGCAGGTAGGAGTGAATGCCTCTCTGGAGACCCTCTCTGCTTTCTGATCCCGTACATGTGCCTTTTTCATACCCATGTTCCCCATTAGGCTGACAACACCTGCTCTACCATTGCCTGCTTCTCTTCTGGATTCCAGTCTTACTGAGGTCTCCCTTGTGCCAGATTAAAAATTATTTTCCATGTATATTGGGCACTGTACAGCTTTCTTGAAAGTGAACATCCTGCATTTAGATAACTGAGGTTATTAATGCAAAAAATCAAGGCCAGTTTGTTATGTTCAGAGCCTTTTCATGCTATGTTCATTAAAATCTCACTGTGGTGGATTTTTTCAGAAAAATCTTTGAGAGGCTTTTTGTTGTAGACAGTGAGCCCATGGCACCAGGGATTATCAGAACCCCCTGGAGCTAAGTNTTTTACATCAAAAAATCATTGAAAGCTTTTTAAGATTAATATTAATATTATTGAGTTTCTTTTACTATCAGTATAACTCCTGAAGGCTTTTGTAACCATTAAAAATCTTACCAATCCCATTTCTAAACTTACTATGAGCCATAGAAAAGTAATAACTAAATTACAAGCAATCAGTGCATTTCAAAGTATGACTTACAAAATTGTTACTGTCTTAATAACCTGAAACTCTAAAAAACACCAGTAATGTTGTGGTGAACCTTAAGCACAGCCCTAGAGAATGCAAATTGTAGTGTTAGAGACAGAAAATGTCTTAACAGGGACACAACTGTTACAGGACAGGGATGAGTTTTCTTTGGCCTTTACTAAAGGCTCATTCTTTCTCCACTGTGTAAAACATCAAGAAGCACAATGATGAGTAAAAACCATTCATATGGTTCATGATTCCTCACAGCCTCAAAAATTGGACTTTATATTGCTATTTTATCATATTTAGTATAGAATATGCTGCAGTGCTGACAGCAGTGCAAATGCAATTACAATGCATCTGCATCTCCCATTGCCTGTTCTGTTGCTGCTCTTAATTAGGCACTCTCCCAATGGTATCTGGCAATGTACAGGTTTTGACATGGTAAATGAAATAATAAAATCACAGAATAGTTTAAATCAGAAGTGGGCCATCTAGTTCAATCTTCACTCAACATAAATCCAACAGAATCAGGTGATACTGGGCCTTCTCCAATCAAGTTTTGCATTTCTGCAGAGAAGGAATTCTTTCCTGTTTAATTGGGATTTTCATTGGGTCCATTGCTTCCTGTTCCATCGCCATCTGTCCCTCAGATGATTCAGGCTATTTCCTCTGTTGAGCTTCTTAAGGCTGAATGAACCCAGCTCTCAGCCTCCCCTTGCACGTGCTGAGCTCCAGTCCCCTGACCCATTTGGTAACCCTTTACCAGACTTACGTCAGACAGGCAGCATGAAGTGAGCTTGATTGTGCTGTGAAGGAGGGAGATTAAACACTGTTGTGTAGGAGTGAGAATGGGAGGAAAGGTGGAGAAGAAATTACTGTTTCCAAGTTTTATAAAAATAGGAAGAAACTCTGGAGATGCTACATCCAGGCTAGGGGGGGTGCTGTGACAATTGAGTGAAGTAACTTCTACTCTTCTCTGCAAGGACACCACTTCTATCAACCCATGCCAATGACTTCTTAATTTGTTAAAAGCAAAACAGAAGAGCTTGTGAAGTCCTCTTTGGCATCAGAGAGTGGCTCAGAAAGGTGAGGAGTTCTTGAGAGAAGAGGACAAGGGTTTGGAGGGCAGGACAGAATGAGAGCTTTAACGGATATGCGCCCTGATTCACCAGTTTTGATGAAGCCTGAGAGGCTTGTGTACAGTCTTGGAGTGATGAATAAACCTGATTGCCCCAAGTGGGTAATAGAAGTGGACAAGGGTGTGCAATGGACAGTGTGAGCTGCCAACATAGACTGCTGGATGACATAACCTAAAGTGGCTTTTGGCCTCTAAACTTCCCCTGTTCAAACACAACACCAGCACCAGGATTAGAGCCACATGAGAGAGGAAATTTCTCCCTGTCCAACTCTGTTTCCTTGAACCTAGCTGCTGGGTTGTGATGGTGGTGCTCAAGATCCAGTTGTCTCGAAGAGGAAAGATTTCTCCCATGGCCTCAGGTCAGCTGCAGGTTCAACCAGAGTCTCCAACTCCCCTTCAGTGCTCTTTGCTCTGCTTGCACAATTCACAGTGCTTCAGACTTTATATTTTGCATTTCTAACCCATCTACTTTGATGATGCTTTAAGGACAATACAGTCAAACACTTACTGGTAGGTAAATTTTATTTTGCCAGCTGAGAGGCTGCCTCTAACATACATGACATAAGTCATGCATAGACAAGGAGCCAGCCACAGCCTGTGGGTTTGGACTTTCAAACAGACCTAACACTAAGCTGCACTGGAGGTTGACAGTGGTAGAAGTTCTTGGAATCAGGCAGTGTGAGTGGCCTGTATTCCCCAGGTCTGTCACACACAGGTCCCCATCCCTTCTCTCCCTGCTCATCCTCCCTGCCAGGTTGTCTCAAGCAACATGTGAAAAGCTTCTGTTATTTTCTGTAATGTAGCTGTAGATAAACATGTTCCTGATAGTTATCACTGCAGGGTGTTTAGATGGTTGAAAGTGCTCTGTAATTCTTTGAGCCTCTGCCTGCCACCTCTCAGTCCCTCTCACTGTGTTTGCAGCTGGTGCAGGAGAGAAGATGCCATCTTAATTCAGTGTGGGTGTTGCCTCAAGCTTTCTGTGTAAAGCTGGCCATTTACTCCTAAAATCAAACTCTACTGTCCTTTCACTTGCATGATTGTTGAACAGGTCTCCATGAGATGCAGCTGTCCTGTAAGAAGGGTCCTCAGACAGTGTGGTAAAGCTCACACATCTCCCAGGATGAGAGATGGGGTGATGTCACAATGAATATCCCTATTGTTGGTTAGACTGACAATCATTCTCCCTTTTTTTTTTTTTTGTTTTTTGTTTTTAATTTAAGTACTGGTTGAATACCCCTGATAACTCCAGCATCCAAAACATTTCTGGGGCAAGCCATGCTACTACTGTGCTCTAAGGGCAGGACCATTGCTGGAGGAAGTGACCTCTTCCCAGTTTAGAAGCTCCATACAGAGAATGAAGGGGCAAAAAGAGATGCTCCAATTGACTTGCTTTCAGTGCCTGCCAGTGCATGTAAGTGGCAGTGCAGGCCCTATCTATTTGGTATACTCACAGTTTCACCAGAATTGCTCTTTCTATGAGACTCAGGAAGAGTTATTTTAATTAAAGCATGTTGGTGAGGTTTGAGGTGTAAAATCTGACAATCAAAATGGAAGGGTTATTTCCTTTTCATTTACCTTGTGTGGGCTTCAGGACATCTGAAACCTTAAGGGCCACGTTTTGATTGCTGTCTCTTTTAAATGGGAAACTTGCAGGCTTGCACTTCAGTAAAAATGACCCAGTTGTGCATTTCTCCTTTCACAACCAGCAGAACCACTCTGCTCTATGCCTGTGTGAAGCACATTCCTTCTTCTCTCTTAGCTTGTCTCCTAGCAGCTGGCTTGTGGGTGTGTGTATATTAAAAAAAAAATCACTTAAATGTGAAAAAAAGCAGATTGACTTTGTTAAAGGAAAATAATTCTTTAGCAATTTTTCTTTCTCACTCTCCCCTAACTGTAACAGCTGTGTAGAGGTGAGAAAGGCCCATCCTTGCAATCACAGCAGGATATTGGGATAGCTCCACGCTTTCCCTGGAAGAGCCTGTGTGCATGCCAAGGCATTGTGTACTCTACCAGCTTGTGAAAAATCAGCTGAGAAATCTCTGCCATGACATCACTGCCAGTGGAAAAGGCAGCCCTCATTTCAAGTACAAAAGTGTATTAACTGGCGACTGAGATGTAGGTAGATTTTTGCCTCTTTGAGTTCCTCTCAGCACTTACTGGATATGAAAAAATCTATGCAGTAGTTTACATGGATCTTCCTGTAAAAGTTACATTGTTTTATTTTTCAGGCAGTTTCCAGTCCCCCCCAATTACACCAGCACTTTTATTGCGTTACGTGTCCTGCTTAAGAGATGAGGGTTTTTCCTATTTGATTAATGTAATTTCATTTTGGCTTTGAATTTTTAAACAAGAGTAATAAATTGTGACAAAGTGCAGTGTTCCCTCAACATCTGGATACCTTTGTACATTTCTTAACTTGTTATGATAGTTAATACCAATTTACTACGTTTCTGAGTTTTTTACAGGCCGTCTGCATTACTATAATTTCTTCCCTGCACTTAAATGAGGAATTTTTAAATCCTTTTTCCCAGCTAGGGTTACAGGTGTTTGATATTATAAATGTTGGGATGACTTTGGCTCAGGATGAGCTCCTGAAGCTGCCATGTGTTCCTGTGGTTGCTGTGTCCTGCAGACTCTTCCCATGGTCCCATCACAGTATCTGCTTCCCTACTCCCAGCAGTGGGGCATCTCCGGCTGGCAGCTGTGCAGGGCTGTGCCAAATCCTGCTGGGATTTGGTTCAGACTTAGGCACTTGAATTTGCTCTGTTTGTCCTCTTAGATCTGTGCGTGAAGACAGCACTCTGAATGCAGAAAGGTCACTGCTATTTGCAATTCCCTCTGAAACTAATTATTATGGCTGTTTTCATAGAATCATAGAATTGTTTAGGTTGGAAAAGACCTTTAAGAGTATCAAGTCTAAGCATTAGCTCAGCACTGCCAAGTCCACCACTAAACCATGTGCCTCAGTGCCGTATTTACACATATTTTAAATACCTCCAGGGATGCTGACTGCCCCACTTCCCTAGGCAGCCTGCCTCCAATGCATGAACATCTTTTTGGTGAAGAAATTTTTCCCACTATCTGAACCTGCCCCAGTGCAACTTGAGGCCATTTCCTCTTGTCCAGTTGCTTGTTACCTGGGAGGAGAGGCTGACCCCCACCTCATCACAACCTCCCTTCAGAAATCTGTAGAGAGTGATAAGGTCTCTCTTGAGCTAAACGACCCCAGCTCCCTCAGTTGCTCCTCATCAGATTTGTGCTCCGTGCGAACACTGTGGGAAATGGTGTCAAAAGCTTTACTAAAGTCCAGGCAGAGAACATCTGTGGCCTTTCCCTCATCCACTAAGTGGGTCAACCTGTCACAGAATGAGATGAAGTCAGTCAAGCAGTATCTGACTTTCACAAACTCATGCTGGCTGCACCTGACCACCTGGTTGTCCTGTATGTGTTGTGTGATGGCACTCAAGGTTGTCTGCTCCATGACTTTCCCCAGCACCACAGTCAGGATGACAAGCCTGTAGTCCCCCAAATCCTCATTCTGATCCTTCTTGTAGAGGGGTGTCACCTAGTCTAACGTCCAGTCTACTGGGACCTCCCTGGTAAACCAGGACTGCTGGTAAATGATGGAAAGTATCTCACTGAGCTCTTCCGGCAGCTCCCTCAGTATTCTTGGGCAGATCTTATCTTCTATGCTCTTGTAGGACCTCATTGCAGTGTTTTTTAAGTTTGGATAAAACCATAATATATGTATATAAAATAGTTTTTTGTACCAGCTGAAGCCCTGAGTCTATGTTTTAAGTCATTTGGTTGGAGTGGGGACACCTCTTGTCCACAGGTATTGAGGACTCCTTTCAGGAGTAGCGCTTAGCAAACAATCAAGTTTCTGAGTATTTACTGCTAAGTAGCTTAAGATACAGGTGCAGTACAGTCCTGTGTAAAGGTCCAGACAGTGGCTAAATCATGACAGAAGCAGAGACAACAGATTCCTTCAAAACCTCATGAGGACTCTCCTTTTCCAGAAAACACAGTAAGTTCATTTTGTTTTCATTGTGCTATCTGTTTTGACTGCTGTGTATCTATGGTAAAATCTAAACTAGGGCTATTAAGCTCATCACTAAAAATTAATAGCAAGGAAATAAATTAAATATCCAAGTACTCCGGAAAAGGACGGCTCCCATTTCGAAGACTAGGCACATGCACTCATTTCCCAGAACATATGCTCCAGTCAGACAAAGTGGACAAAGTGGACAAGGGCAAAATTTACCTCAGAGACACTGCTGTCCTGAAACAGAAGACTAATGTTGGGTCTGTGAACTGTCCCATAAGGGAGCATCTCTCCTCACTGGCATGTGGCTGTGATCCTGAGACCAACTTCCCCAAGGAAGAGCTATTCTTTGTGAATTACTCTCTTAATGTCAGCTGGACTGTTGCTTTCCCCCACCTGATGTTTAGTAAGAGCTGTGTAGAACATGTGCAGAGCTGTTGGATGACTACATATTCTTTAGTTTAAACCTGTTCCTTATTTTTTCAAGTGTCCCTGAGGGTGATTACTTCTCTCTTTTTTTATGAGTCATCACTTCATCTTTTGTGTAAGTGAAAGGTGGGTTGGCTCAACTCAACCTTTTCATAGTCCTGATAATGTATTGATTAAGTCTTGTTTTCAGACTAGAGAGACCCATGGTGATAAGAAAAACAAGAGAAAAATCTCAAGAGTTTTTCCCCCATAAGCTATCCTTTGACTTCACTGAATTTCACAGTAGTAGGAAGAGTCACAAACATGGTTTCGTGTTTCTGGTTTGACTATTAAAGACATATTCATGTTATATAGATCATGAATAGCTAAAAGGATATTGCACTCAGAACAAAAGTACTTATGGGAGTGGGTTTTTGTAGCCAGTGAATACTTGCTGCACATGGGCATTATATATTTTATTGCAAGATGAATTAGAAGTACAGAAAAGGTTTTTTTAAGTAAAATAATGTATTATCTTTTTCTGGGTTTGCCTGATTGTTTCCAGGTAGACCCCTCACCAGTGCCCTGTGGAGATATTCATGCAAATTTAGCAACTTCGAAAAAGAAGAATAGTGAACTGTCATGAACTGGTTTGCACTGTCAGGAGAAGCACTTTCAGAATTAAAGCTATTGCAGGGGAAAATCTTCTGAGCCCTGTGGTAGAAATGCACTGATAGCAGTTTTCCCTCGGAGCTTACCATACCAGCCAGGACTGAGTTGCAGTTCTGGGGACTTCTGAGGGGACGAAACTCACAAACAAGCTGAATGTGAGGGACTCCCTGTGACTTTGCTGCAAGTCTGCAGTGTGAAGATTGAATAGCCTGTTCAGAAAAAGATGAAGATTTGGGAATGGTTGAGAGAAGTAGTGCAGGCAGTTCCTCTGGAGGGAATTCTGAGTTAAGTTTGCTGAAGGCTGTTTCATCTTCCCAGCAATCCTGTTTAAAATAAAGTTGTACATACGTGATCTCAAACATTGTGATTTATGTGAGATATACACAAAGAATGAATCCTAAATTTCTCTAACTGTATATGGATATATGCATTCTACTGCATGTGAAACACAAAATACATTGAGATGAATTTACAGGAGAGCTAAAGTCTACCTGAAACAATTACAGATAGAATTACAGAAAGAGTACTGAGTACTCTTAACTTTTGTTAGCTGAAGAAGATCCTTCACATGTATCACCAGGGAGTAAACAATAGCAGTGTGGGACATAACACCTGGGGCTTGTTCACTCAATATGCAGCAGGATAGAGCTGTCAAAGTGATCATCATCTAACTTTGTGTCCAAATATTGTTCTTGTATATTTGATTCTTTGAATTCTATTCTTTCATGGTCTGTGACTGTGATATGTGATTAAATCCTATCAATAAGGAAAGATACCCCCTTGCATCTAAAAACATGTTTTGCAATTTATGATATAAATGATAATATGATTTTGCATTAATCAGTAAAGACAGGGGGACTGTCAGATAAAAACGAGCTTGTAAACACTACCCTGGAGTTCATGAGAGAAAACTTTGGTCTCTTTAAGGATCTCCTTGGTACAGTGCCATAGGATAGAGCCCTGGAGGAAGGAGGGGCCCAAGAGAGCTGGATGGTTTCCAAGGATGTTTCCTCCAGGCTTAAGCGCAATGCATCCCTACAAAGAGGTAACTTACACAGTGTGAAAGCAGGGAAAGGTAGCCTGGGAGGAATACAGACAAATTGTCTAAACAGCCAGGGATCTGGTTAGCAAAGGTAGAGCACTGGCAGAAGTAAATCTGAATGAGTAGAAGGATGATGTACATCAGCAGCAAAAGAAGGACTATTGAAACTGTGGGTCCTCTCAGAAAGGATATGGGAGACCTAGTTACCCAGGACATGGAAAAGGTTGAGTTACTCACGACTTTATTGCCTCTCCAGTGAGTGTTCCAGACACAGCATCCAAGTTGCAGAAGGTGATAGCAGGGATTGTGAGAATGAAGAACTGCTTGTTGTAGGAGAAGACCAGAGATGGGCTTGTACAAACGTCATGAATTTCAACCAAGCCAAGTGCACAAGGTCCTGCACCTGGGTCAGGGCAATCCCAAGCCCAAGTACAGGCTGGGCAGAGAATGGATCAAGGTTAGCCCTGGGGAGAAAGACTTGGAGGTGTCTGTGAGTGAAAACCTGGACATGGGCTGGCAGTGTGCACTCACAGCCCAGAAAACCAACCATTTGCAGGGCTCCATCAAAAGCAATGTGGCCAGCAGGTTGAGGGAGGTGATTCTCCTGTTCTGCTCTGCTCTTGTGAGACCTCTCCTGGAGTGCTGCATCCAGGTTTGTGTTCCCCAGCAAAAGAAGGCATTGACTGTTGGAATGAGTCCAGAGGAGGGGCACTGCATTGGTCACAGGACTGAAGCACCTCTCCTATGAAGATAGACTGAGAGTGTCTGGGCTGTTCAAACTGGAGAAGAGAAGGCTTCAGGGACACCTTATAGAAGCCTTCCAAAAGGCTGGAGAGGGACTTTTCACGCAGACATATAGTGATAGGACAAGGGGGAATTGCCTTGAGCCGAGGGAGGGTAGGTGTAGATTAGATATAAGGAAGAAATTCTTTACTATAAGGATGGTGAGGTACTGGAACAGGTTGCCCAGAGAGGCTGTGGACCCCTCATCCCTGTAAGTGCTCAAGTCCAGGTTGAATGGGGCTCTGACTAAAGTGGTTTAATGAGATTCCCTGCCAATGGCAGCAGGGTTGGAACTAGATGATCTTCAAGGTCCCTTCCAACCCTAACCATTCTATGATTCTATAAATGCAGATTATAAAAAGAATTTTACTTTTAAGAATGAAACTCTTGAAATATATTTGGGTTTGTATTTATATTTTGCTGCTAGAAACAACATCATGACTGGTGCAGAAGCAAGAGAACTGCATTGTAGAACACCAGATATCTCTGGATATCTGTAGGTCTTCAAATAGCTATCACTTGGTCTTGACACAAAATTTAAAAGTACTGTTTTTTAGATACATCCACTGTTAAAATAATACAGTGTGAACTGGAGTTACTGGCAAAATAGATTAGTTACTTTTTTCAACCCAGAAAGCAATTAAAGGGTTCACTGAAAAATGCGTCAAATTCCTTTTGTGGTCAATGATTCCTCAAACAATTTAATGTCAAAATGCTTTTCATAGCCTGTTACTAAATAGTTGAAAGAGAAATCATCCATTGTGTGTCTATTTTAAAGACAACAATGAAGCTGGAGAAAGAGAATTAATATTTACTTTCACCCAACTGCTTTTCTCTCATCATGAAAACATCTTGTGAGCAACTCATCATTTCACCTTGAAAGCTTTGCATCATAGAATCATAGAATCATAGAGCAGACTATCCTGAGTTGGAAGGGACCTTTAATGGTCATCTAGTCCAACCCTCTGCAATGAGCATCAAAATTTTTAATTGCTCTTTTCCTTGTCCACCAAAGGAGTTTTAGAATTACTAGGAGTTCTATCCTATTTTGCTAACATGAATACATAGAAATGTTGAGACATGTCACCTCTACACAGTCATTGAAGGGATCTGAAACTGGTTTTCAAAATGTGAAAGATAATAAGTTATGTGAAGATTTCCTGGTTGACATTTTAAAAAAACCTAAAGTTATATAAAATTTAAAGTTATTATAAAGGGGTAATGATGAAGAGAATTAAGTAGCTAAATACCATTTAAACTTATTTCACACTAGATTCCAAATGTTGAAGACACACCCCTAAAATGAGAAACAACAATTCCCATATACCTCCCAATTTATGACTTAATCTGTTAAATGAAGAATAATTTACTATGGTGAATTACTAGGAAGCCAAAGACCTGCGGGATGATTCAGTGATTTTTTTGGGGGGGTAAAAAACCCCAGCAACACAAACCACAATAAGGAAAAAAAAAGAAAAAAGCCAGTTCTGTAGGAAGACAGAAGAACAGGTTTATATGTTGTGTTCCGGTTGAGGGCAATGTATGAGCCTGTGTCACCAGACTCGTCTTGGAAAAAAGTGCACTGTTTGATCTTTGAAGAATAGCTATCTCGGTATAAATAAGCTCACCAAGATTGTGACACTTCTATAGCCTTTCATCCTTAAATTCAAGAGCAGAATAATTAGTTTTCTTGTGTGAACAGAAGTTCATAGATTGCAGAAATCTGCTACATGTTGTTTCTAAGGCCAATCTTTCAATCACACAATTTCATCTGTATGCATAAAAACTTTTTTTATCTGATTTAATAAAAGAAGAGATATTGAAATAAACAATATGCTAAAATAGATGTTAAGCACAGTTTTAAACAGCCTTCATGCCAACTGTACCCTTTGCTTTGTGATTTCAGTACTATTTCTCCACCTTTTTAGTGAGTACCTCTTTGGTAAAAAGAGCTGAAGAGAGTTAGATCTGAGGGCAGGGTATCCTTATATACTGTCTAGACAGATAAAACCCCAGTTTCATTTTTTCTAACTTAAAAGACTTAACTGAGCTATCCAGGCAGACTCAGCCTAGGCTGATAGAGAAAGCACATCCCAGAGATGAAGAGAGAAGTCATGTACCATAGTTCATGCTTTTCTGAAAGCGGATGAAACACGAACCACTTATCTGTACATTAAGAAGTTAATACACTACTATCTGTGACACAAAGTTTGATTAATATCTATTAATCTATTGAAGATGTCTATACAGCCAACACTTTTACAGTTTAGTGGTCGGCAAAAAACTCCATCCAAAGGATTCAGAAAATTACAGTGTAATAGAAGATGCCCTCATGAGGAGGTTTAAGTTGAAAAGTGGCTTTGGCCAAGAAAAAAGGACAAGTTTAAGCAGCCTTCCATCAACCTGACCTCTAGATATGCAGCCAGTGTTTCAGGGTTGGGCATCAGGAGATGCTCTTTCTTCAAAACCTTCTGGTCTTGTATGCATGTGGGCACAACATCTGAGGAATAGCTGTTTGCATAGGATAAATGTCTGTTCTTTATCAGCATGTACATGCCTGTTTGTTCATGTCTTTACAGTAAATCAGCTCAGCATGATATTAAAAACTGAAAGGCAAAAAGGTAAGAAGCAAACTGAGACAGAGAATGCCAACTCAACCAGCTTTACTGGCAAACCCGAAGCATCCCACAAAACAAATATACATCAAACTGTGCCTCAGCAACAAAAGGAAATGAAGCTAAACAGCCTGTGCAGTTTTGCCAGTCACTGCTTTCCTGGCTGGCAGCAGCACAAGACCTTACAAGACATATGAGAAAGCATAAATCAGGGAAAAAAAGCATCCTAGTCTCAGCACCATGCACTTCACATAAGGGAAAACTATTAAGGTGTGCCTGAATGTTCTGCACTTGAAAGTAATATGTTTCTAGAAATATATGTTTTACAGGACTTGATCTTGAGGCATCACTAGCTGTTACATTCAGATAATTTCCTTACCCTACTGGAGGGGCTGCTGACATTACAACAGATTGAGCATGAAGATCTGGCTAATTTTTCGGAAAGAAATACACTTTCTCACACATACAGCTGAAAGCAGCAGTTACACAGGACTAGGAGGGGACCAAAGAGCTGCCAGAGTCCAAGAGCTGACAGGCTGGACAGGAACCAAGGTCAGCATAGTGCAAACCCATGCTGTGATCCAGTACCAGATGCCTCATCAGGAAGACACCAGAAATCAGCACATTGCAATTATGGTATACTTTCCACTCAGAAATGTCTCTTCCACTGGCAGTGGAAACTGCAAATCTGTGTAGTTAGGAATCCCCTTAGTCACAGAAACAGAGAGGACTTCCAAATCATCTTGCCGTTAGTTCCTGGTAATACCAGGTATTCTTTGTCTAAAACCTACAAGTCTTCAAATTGTTGTAAATTCGTGGCCACATATTCTAGTCTTTTGTGTTGTGGCACAAGAATAGTCTTGCTGAAGTACCTATGGAGGGTTCAAGACACTCTGCTTTTTTTTTTAAAGGACAAAATATAACATTTCATTCATAATGAAACTAAGATGGGAACACCATGCATCAAGAAGGATTTTCAAGGAAAAATTGTATTCTGTCTTGGTAGTAGATGCAGCCAATTTGTAGGTGGCCAATGGAGAGTCCGCAGTTGTTTGATGTCTTTTTTAAAAAAAATTAGGTATTCTTAATATCTCTTACTCAGTTTGGAATGTTTTTTAGGTTTTGTCTTCCATGACTTGTGCAGCAGTATTCATCTTATCAGTGATAGCTGTGATGATGTTTAGAGGATGCAGTTTCTTTTTCTCATGGATTTAATTCAGTTTTGAAGGCAGTTTTCTTACAAAGATGCTGGGTTTGCAGGAACTTGTTCTACTGAGGTTTGTGTTTTGTTTAGGCACAGTTGTTGCAATTTTTAGGACATTCACAGTATTATGAAGCCGACCATTTTTTCTATCTTTTGGGCTTTTCAGATGTATGTACATAAACAGACAAACATATATACATAAGCAGACAAATATAAATATTCAATATGAATTACATACAGTGTATGATGCATATGTATAACTTGCATAATATTTCCAAGAGAAGGTGTACTGGATATTTTATTAGACTGTATTACAAACACCAGTTAAACAATGATTTTCAGCACTTTTTAATATCATTTAGCCTTTATTTAACTTCAGGACACATGACTGACTAGCCTTACGTTAAAGGCTGCATCCTGCCAGCAACAGAAGCCATTCAGTATCCCCTGAATTCCTTTGGAATTTAGGACCTGAAGCACCTTGCAAGAATGAGCCATAGTCATCACCTACTGGCATCCCACACCATAAACCCACAAACCAGAAGAGGCCCTGTGGCTCTGCACAAACTGATGTGGAAGTCTACAACATTTCTGGTGATGTATTGAACCAGTGTGGAGCAGAGCGGGACAATCACATCCCTCAGATGTCTGGTAACGTCCTGATGCACCCCAGGACACAACTGGTTAAGCATTTGCATTCACCATCAAAATCAGGCAGGCTATTAAATGATTTTCTTGTCTCAGTTTCATAACTCAGTGGTTCTGGTTTTGAAATAGTAAAAATACATCCCCTGCTATGTGCTGTGCTACAATGAAATGGTGAGGCAACCCAGAGGTGAGCAGCCCTGCATTGCAGAGCCAGCAGAGGTACAGCCATCATACTGATGGGTGAAAAAGCTCTAATTCAGCCTGATCTCTGTGGGGGTTTTTTTTCTTGATTCTTGTGTGGAGATCACTGCTTTAGAGGTTAGCTTAATTCTCTGGGATGTAGAAGTGCTTTCATCGTCCATTTTGCCACACTGCAGGGAATACAAGTTTGGCAAGATGAGATTGACTGAATATAATGCAGTGAAAAAAGAGACTGATAGTGCTTGAGGGAAGTGGGGCCTGATCTGCAGGCTCCAGGATGGACATGGTATGGGATGGAAAATGATGAGAGCTTTCAGGTCTTTTCATCAATTATCCTGAAATTGCCTCAGCTGTTACAATGCAAGCCTTTAAATTGTACAGTTTGATAAACAGTCCCAATTTCTAGAGAGAAAATACATTTCTTTTAAATGAATTGTGAATTAGAACCCAGGAGAAAATTCCTTATAAGTGTGAAATGCTTGTGGATGACGCCGTTTGGAGTCTGAAATTAAGAAAACACATGCTCCTCCCTGCTGCCTGGTGAGATGGTTGTGTTGGGAAGGGACAAGTGCTTGCACTGGAGCAGGGACTTTTCTCCTCCTCAGTTCCACGAGCAGTCAGCTGTCGTGGGGTGCCTTTGTGCCCTTGCAGGCAGGGTTGCAACCTAGACCAAAGGGAAGGAGGGACAAGATGAGGAGTATAACACTGCCTGGCTGCAGCACATTGCCTCTTCGCCTGCCTTGTACTGGCAGCCTGGCGCTGCTTAAGGCTGTCCTCAAAAGTGCTCTTGTGCTTCTGCTCTCATGTTGGCATCAGGAGAGGAAGACCAGGACAGTGCCCCAAGCCATCTCTGTCTCTGTGATTGCTCCTTGGGTTTCATCAGGTCAAACCCCTTGTGATGATACCCGGCAGCACTTCCTGAGACCCAGGATGGCCATGACTCTTGCACTGCAGCCAACAGAGCTCTGCTGCTCAGGCTTCTGGTTTTTATTCTTACAGTAAATTACTGATGTAGGAGATGCTGAATAATTCACTGAATTGGCTTCAAACTTCATTAGAAAATATAGATTAGTTAATTCCACATAATTTTGGCTTTCCTCCTTTGCTTCAGAATCTGGCCAAGATGACATAGGAGAGTGGGCAGGTGCCTGGGGCTGTGATGGGGTTTGAGTCAGAGTGGTTGGTACCTGCAGGAAGGACTATGCAGGAAGGACTGGCCAGGTGCTCCATTGTACTGCTGTAGGGGCTTGTTCTCCTGTAGGGGCCTGTGGGTGTGCATCAAACCCACAGTGCAAATGCTCTGGACTAAAAATAGGAACAACTTTCTTCCAGGCAGACTTTTTCCTAAGCCCTGTGTTTTCATGGTTCCAGTTTACAGTGTGGTCCCACTGACACCATGCCACCATTGAGGAAAGTGAGTTGCAGCACAGAGGTGGGAAGGGGTAGGGGCTTCCTAAGCCTGTTTTTGGTGTTTTTTTTGGTCAAAGAATAGTATATTAGTTAATTTTACCTCCGTCTGGGGAAACAGGCTAGTGTCAAACACTACAGCTTAAAACAGGTCTCCTACTCCTTTAAACCTTCTACAATCATTGACACCAATGTCAAGGGAGTATTAAATAAAAGTGTAGTGCATGGTTTAACTGATTACATAAGGGCAAATCAAATGAAAATCACACCCAAAGTTACCTCCTCTCTCTTCCTGGTGCCTTGCTCAGAAGAATCAGAGTTTAGATTTTTTTTGTTGTTGTTGTTGTTTTTTGAGAGATTGTCAAAATTTTACATAACTTGAAAAATGGAAGATTGGTAAAGTCCTCCATCCTGAACTAGAGAGATGTTACTGTCTTCAACATCTTTTCTGTGCAAAGCAACAGCAACTTTGCAAGTACATGTTTATTTTCTCTTACCGAGAACAGATAGCTTACATTTTTACATTTCTAATGGTGAGGAAAGGGCCAAACAAATGAAGGAGAAAGAGTCCATCCATCAAAGGTACTGGTCCAGACATGCTGGAATAGGAAATGGAGCTGGGGAAGACTGGTTACAGCATCAGGCTTGGGTTCAAGACCAAGAATTGTCTTTCGGACTGTGATTTATGGCCCATAAAGACATGGTTATTCATAGTGCACTTGACTAGTTTCTGTTTCATTCCAGGTGATGAGTTAACAAAACAGTCAAAAAATTTCCGTGTGCTTTTCCAGCACATTTTCCCCTACCAGGAGTCCTTACAGTTGACAAGGTTGTTTGCAATGGGCGAGGACAATTTCTCAGGTTAGTGAGGGAGAGGGCTCTCAAGATTTTCTCTGCCTTGAACTGCAGCTCTGGCTGTGGGGAGGTTGAAGATGTGAAGTTGCTGACTAACAACATTTTCAGCTAGAGATGCATCTCCACCAGAGTTTTTTTTTAAAAGCCCAAACATTTATTTATTCATTCCTTTACTATGTGATAATATATGCAGTTAATGTTGAACTTCAAAGGCCCTTTCATGCTTTAAGGGAGAGGTGTCAAATAACGCTGTAGAGAGGTGTTTTTCCATCTGTTTGTACTGTGTTTATTTTTAGGTAACTTTTTGTGGGGCTTTTTCTTTTTTTTTTCTTTTTCTTTTTTGTAATCTAACCAATTTCTGAACTGATTATTTCAGAACTGTGGGATCTGTTGCTACATACCTTGTGTCTTTGGAGATTACTTGTCTGAATCCTTCTACTATAGTCAAAAGCTGAAAAGAAAGTCTCACCAATAGCAAAAGAAGTAGCAACCTGAGGTAACCTCTGCAGGGGGAGCAGCTCAGAGTGTAGCACAATCCAAAGAGTCCTGAGAACAGGGATACAGTGTGATGCTGGTAGTGCTGTCACAAGGGGCATGTACTAAGTTTTTTGGTATATCGTGAGCATCTCACAGCAATCTCTGTTCCTCAGAAAAGTTGTTCCTTTCCATGCTGCCATCTAACAAACGCCCAGGAGGAGACTGTTACTTAATGCTGATTGTCTGTGATAGGGACCACAGGATCCGAGCACTGGGGAAGCCTGTAAAGGAGCTGTGAGACAGGTGGTTATTTCTTCTGGCCTTCTCCTATGCTGCTGCCATGTCTGGGTCTGACATACTCATGAAAATTTCTGGTGTTTGAGTCTTTCCTATATTTTACTCCTGTACCATTCTTACTGCTACATAGTTTTCCCTCAGCTGTTCCTTGGATTTTCTGTTCTGAAAGTTAAATACATTTGTTTTAATTTGTCCAGTCCAATGCAGATATGGATAAAAGATTGTTCTTTTTCACTTTGCAGCACCCTTTTACATACTTGAGAGCTTTATTGTATTTATCTCAACCTTTTCTTTAGGCTAAGCAATCTCACTGCATTCAGTTTTTCTTCCTATGACATGATTTACAGATCTCTGATCATTCCTAGTGCTCTGCCTGTTCACCTCCTCCTGAATCGCAGTGCCCATGACCTTCTGCATCTTCAAACTACAATTCTGATTTTAGAACTGAGTGTGGGGATGTCTTTTTCACTACAGAAAGGACATTGCTGAGTCAAGTCCAGCTCTTGCTCTGCACTAATCCTAAGATCACTCTAGCACAGTGACTGTGGGGTAATTAATGGTTTCACATTTTGTGTTTGCTGATGATCATTCCTGACTGGGTAAAGCAACTTGCATTTGCTTCTAGAGAGGCACATTTTTTGTTAAAAAGATCTGACCTTTGTCCTCTGCTGTGATGTTACTGAGGAAGAGTGTCCTGCTTAATCTTTCTGCAAATCAATTAACATTGTTTGTCAGTATATGGGAGACACTTCCCTTTCCCACTGGGAGAGGGGCTGACTACTTTGGTCCTGCCCAGCTGTGAGGATTTTGGATAGTGCTAAGGTCCTTTGGGAATCTGCAGTGTGCCACAGGGTGACTATTCACAAACTACAAGCTATGCTGTCAATCATTGCTAGTCACCACAGTATTTACTAACAAAACTGTCTAGCAATAGACCGTAGCCACTTACTTTACAGTCAAGAGATAGAAGTATGCATCTGCCAGACAGCAGGAGAAAATTAATCTCATCCTAGGCAGGCACATAAATCACATCTGCTGAATTATCCTCTGAAAGTGCCTGTCCCTCAGAACTGACTTCAAACAGAGCACAGGGTGACTGTCTCAGACATAGTTGTGGCACAGATGAATCCTAGCCCACCTTTCTGGTGGTCATTTTACTCAGTGGAGTGAAAAAGGCTTGTGAAGATCCTCATTTTCCAGTGACCTGTAAAGAAGGCCCTGTTTCTGGTTGTGTAACCAAAATAAATGTAATAAACGATCAGCTGTGGGAAACTACAGCTTTCATTCAAATCTGTGACTATAGACTTGATATCGATGCATCTGTTAGTTCTCTTTACTCTGAATAAAGGTGATCTATTCAGTGAAACAACCACCAAAGTATTTCTGTGGACTCCAGAGGCTAGTATTCAAGCAAAAGAAAGACACATGTTCAGACAAGGAGAGGAAACTTCTTCATGATCAACATTATATTTGCTTCTTTGATGTTTATTTGGTAAAACCAAGTTGTGTTAGTGTAGCTCACTGCTCTTGTTGATATNCCTTCAAATAAATACCTATTTTAATTCTCTTGTTTTTGTCTAGCCTCTGTTTTTAGGTGGCCACCTCAAGGCATCAACAGCAGTCAGATTTCGAGATTTGTCTATGTTGTTTCCTCATGCTACTGGGAGGTGTGAGAGCCTGTGAAACAGCAGAAATGAAAATATTTATTTGTAATAGTCGTAAAACTATATAAAAATAAAATATTTTTTCTGGGGGATAATTGACTAATTTGAGGACAGAAAAACTCTCCATAGGGTAACCCAGAATTGTTCCCGAGCACTTCTAATGTTATTATGCTCTTGTGTTTTGCCTTTTAGAGAGCTTAAAGACCATGTGACACAAAGTACTCNTAGAGGGCTTAAAGACTATGTGACACAAAGTACTCTATAACTATTAGGTGTTGCCATTGATTCTACAGGGATGATACATCAGTTAGCAAAGCTTCATCTATCATAACTGTAAGATATTTCAAATTGTAGCATGTGAAATGTAAAGGTTTGAATCTATTTGTTGTCCAGATCTTGCACAGTGGCTGCAAAATCCTCTTTGACCTTGAAAATCCCTGAGTCTTGGGTTTCCAACCCAAGCTGTCAGTAACAAGGTTGGGGGATATGCATGTGAAAACTTGCACTGTTCAGTGCCTGATGATAAGATCATTTCATCAAGAAAAATAAGTCACTGATATCTGATATCTTTGTTGTCATGTAAAGCAGCAAGGGAGAACATCAGCCCATACAGGTGATAACTTTCCCTATTCCCCCAAGGCCTTACTGCTCACAAGCAAAGTCAAAGGCAGATGATATCACAGCTTGAGAAAGCTGACCCTGTCACTACTTGACCTGTATCTGTATGGTAGATAAATGTATGTTTGGGAATGCAATGTTTTGTATTCTCCACTGAAGCATGCCTACTGTTCACATTTGATCCTGGGCAACTGGTTCTCAGTGGCTCTGCTTGAGCAAGGTGCTTGGATTGGATGACCTCCAGACGTTTCTTCCAACCTCAGCTCTTCTNCACCCTTTTACATACTTGAGAGCTTTATTGTATTTATCTCAACCTTTTCTTTAGGCTAAGCAATCTCACTGCATTCAGTTTTTCTTCCTATGACATGATTTACAGATCTCTGATCATTCCTAGTGCTCTGCCTGTTCACCTCCTCCTGAATCGCAGTGCCCATGACCTTCTGCATCTTCAAACTACAATTCTGATTTTAGAACTGAGTGTGGGGATGTCTTTTTCACTACAGAAAGGACATTGCTGAGTCAAGTCCAGCTCTTGCTCTGCACTAATCCTAAGATCACTCTAGCACAGTGACTGTGGGGTAATTAATGGTTTCACATTTTGTGTTTGCTGATGATCATTCCTGACTGGGTAAAGCAACTTGCATTTGCTTCTAGAGAGGCACATTTTTTGTTAAAAAGATCTGACCTTTGTCCTCTGCTGTGATGTTACTGAGGAAGAGTGTCCTGCTTAATCTTTCTGCAAATCAATTAACATTGTTTGTCAGTATATGGGAGACACTTCCCTTTCCCACTGGGAGAGGGGCTGACTACTTTGGTCCTGCCCAGCTGTGAGGATTTTGGATAGTGCTAAGGTCCTTTGGGAATCTGCAGTGTGCCACAGGGTGACTATTCACAAACTACAAGCTATGCTGTCAATCATTGCTAGTCACCACAGTATTTACTAACCAAACTGTCTAGCAATAGACCGTAGCCACTTACTTTACAGTCAAGAGATAGAAGTATGCATCTGCCAGACAGCAGGAGAAAATTAATCTCATCCTAGGCAGGCACATAAATCACATCTGCTGAATTATCCTCTGAAAGTGCCTGTCCCTCAGAACTGACTTCAAACAGAGCACAGGGTGACTGTCTCAGACATAGTTGTGGCACAGATGAATCCTAGCCCACCTTTCTGGTGGTCATTTTACTCAGTGGAGTGAAAAAGGCTTGTGAAGATCCTCATTTTCCAGTGACCTGTAAAGAAGGCCCTGTTTCTGGTTGTGTAACCAAAATAAATGTAATAAACGATCAGCTGTGGGAAACTACAGCTTTCATTCAAATCTGTGACTATAGACTTGATATCGATGCATCTGTTAGTTCTCTTTACTCTGAATAAAGGTGATCTATTCAGTGAAACAACCACCAAAGTATTTCTGTGGACTCCAGAGGCTAGTATTCAAGCAAAAGAAAGACACATGTTCAGACAAGGAGAGGAAACTTCTTCATGATCAACATTATATTTGCTTCTTTGATGTTTATTTGGTAAAACCAAGTTGTGTTAGTGTAGCTCACTGCTCTTGTTGATATATTCAGTGCATTTCCCTGGTATGCATTCTGTATTTAGGAATGGAAATTACCCAGTAACACCCTACTTCATAAACATTCTGATTTCAATGTAATGGCTCATGAACTGTATTAATGTGTATAGAATAATCTAATAATGCAATAATACCATAACGATAGAATATATTTTATATATATGTGTGCGTATCTCCCTCAGACCCTTTCCTATACTGAAATTTTCTTACCATCTGTAGTATTGTTGTGCTGGAGTAATCCTGCTGGGAAATTCTCAGGCACTGTCTCACTGACAGTATACATTTTTCCTTGCTAATGCACTCACTATTCACTGACCAAAACAGCAGTAAGCCTTCCACACAACACAATTCACTAGAGACTATTGTTTTTCTTTTGTGATGAATTCTTCAAGAGCCTAGAAGCTGCAAGGAGAGACACCTTGAAACTTGGTTTTCTTTTTGTCAGAGGGTTGTGCCTACCCTATTGACAGTGATGCCTTAGGTTTTAACTTTTATATTTTTCAAATCCTGTACTGCCTAGTGTGTAATTCTGAAGTTTCGTGTGGCCTGTTAACTTCTGCTCTCTCATGCTGGTCAGACATAACAAAGCCTCTCTAGGTTTGCTCTCCAATGACACCTTGATTGTCCCAGGCCCCAAAATGTGTAAACTAAAAGCATTTGAAAAGGAGGGGCAAACTTGGTGTAATTACATCATTAACTGAAGTTATAATTGGAGAATTAACCCTGATATGCAAATGGACCAAACTTATAAAAGTGTGAAGAACTCATGACCCAGGGTCCATCGTGGGTGGAGCCTTTTGACTACCCAGGGTGTACCTTTGAAGGCCCTTCAAATAAATACCTATTTTAATTCTCTTGTTTTTGTCTAGCCTCTGTTTTTAGGTGGCCACCTCAAGGCATCAACAGCAGTCAGATTTCGAGATTTGTCTATGTTGTTTCCTCATGCTACTGGGAGGTGTGAGAGCCTGTGAAACAGCAGAAATGAAAATATTTATTTGTAATAGTCGTAAAACTATATAAAAATAAAATATTTTTTCTGGGGGATAATTGACTAATTTGAGGACAGAAAAACTCTCCATAGGGTAACCCAGAATTGTTCCCGAGCACTTCTAATGTTATTATGCTCTTGTGTTTTGCCTTTTAGAGAGCTTAAAGACCATGTGACACAAAGTACTCTATAACTATTAGGTGTTGCCATTGATTCTACAGGGATGATACATCAGTTAGCAAAGCTTCATCTATCATAACTGTAAGATATTTCAAATTGTAGCATGTGAAATGTAAAGGTTTGAATCTATTTGTTGTCCAGATCTTGCACAGTGGCTGCAAAATCCTCTTTGACCTTGAAAATCCCTGAGTCTTGGGTTTCCAACCCAAGCTGTCAGTAACAAGGTTGGGGGATATGCATGTGAAAACTTGCACTGTTCAGTGCCTGATGATAAGATCATTTCATCAAGAAAAATAAGTCACTGATATCTGATATCTTTGTTGTCATGTAAAGCAGCAAGGGAGAACATCAGCCCATACAGGTGATAACTTTCCCTATTCCCCCAAGGCCTTACTGCTCACAAGCAAAGTCAAAGGCAGATGATATCACAGCTTGAGAAAGCTGACCCTGTCACTACTTGACCTGTATCTGTATGGTAGATAAATGTATGTTTGGGAATGCAATGTTTTGTATTCTCCACTGAAGCATGCCTACTGTTCACATTTGATCCTGGGCAACTGGTTCTCAGTGGCTCTGCTTGAGCAAGGTGCTTGGATTGGATGACCTCCAGACGTTTCTTCCAACCTCAGCTCTTCTGTGCTTACACCTGAAAATCACACAAGCTCCTTGCCAATTTTTCCCTGAATTGAGAGGATTTTGATTCAATGCCTAATAAGTGTTTCTTCTAGCATCAGCCTGGGATTATACTACACTGTGTTTGCATGCTGACAATGTGCACAGTGGGTAAGTGTCGTGTTGCTTATGGCACCATGGCTTTTACTAAATGTGTGACAAATGCAGTACAATATGAAATACAGCAAACCACACAGTGATTATCAGCTAAAATGTGTTCGATGATATTATCTTTGCTTTTTATCTGTGCTTGTTCATTTGCAAAATGCAATCATCTGCAATTGGCCTGCCTATTGTTAGCTCAAGTTGGTTTTGTTGAATATTGAACTCAAATAATTTGAGAGCGTTATTCAGTATGATGCCTGGTTTATTAGTTTCATTTTAATGTGTTGGAAATCTTCACAGAGAGCTTTGTCTTAGTGGCTATTACAGGGGAAGATCAGTTTCCAAGCCAGCTACAGTGCTACAAGCTACATTTTCTGAGAAAATGATGGAAAAACAATTTAGGAATATATATAGCTTGTCAATCTGTGCTTTTTCTAGTCTGTGATGTGAAGGGTCTCTTAAATATTGGACTCATCACAGATCAGCTGGTATAAACAGGTCATGCTACATGCCATGAATTTTAGATTGTGTGTCATTTTCATTTATTTTTCTGTATTTTGAGTGCATCCCTGAAGTTTGAGCACGAAGAAAAAGCAAGCTGAAAAACCTAGTGGATTTATCACCCAGCAGGTATTTGGTGACAGCTCTTGCCATAGGGATTATAACTCTTCTCTTGTCACTTTCTCCTTGAGCACAAGCTACACAGCCTGGGAATTTAAAACACCAGCTAATGAGGGATTAGAGGCATGTAATTTTTAGAACCCTTGTACTGTCAGGAGAAAAAATAATAGTACGTTTCCTCTGTCATTCATACCAACCTGATCTAAATTAGTTGGAGAGACTGCAGTGAAGGACATTTCAGTTTGAAACTCTTATTTTCACGTCAACTACATGGCATTTCCTGGTCAACCTTTTTGCCTCCCGTGAGCAATGACAAGGCACATTCAGCTCTAGGGGTGGCTGAGGGGATACTTGATTTGCTTTTTGGACTGCAGTCTAAGGTGCAGCACAAAGTGTGGTCTGTATATGCACCATTGTACTTGTTAAATGTGGGCTTTAGGCTCTTCTATGCAGAGCTCCTTGGTGGTAAGAACTGCAGATTTTCATGTTTGTGGTTCCAGCTTATCCTAAAAGGGTCTTAGAGATGTACCTTGCCAAACAGCAAAGGAGATGGCAAAAAGAGACAGCTCTGGCCAGAGCTGAGCAGAGTGAGTACAGATGGTTTTACCCACACCACTGTGAAGTTAACTCTTCACATTTCCAGGATGGGGGAGGGAGGTGTAGTAACTGTGCTTCTGCTTTTAAAGACAGAGTCTAAGGCCCCTGTTATTTCTTGTGTGTTTTCCCAGGCCTGTCTTTAGAGGACTGATGTTAAAAGTTATGGAGAGGTTTAGGCATAGTGAGAGTAAAAATGCATAAAATCATTAAGACAATATTTTAAAAGAGCTTATCTTCCACACTGGTAAAGAAGAGGGTTTTTAACAAAGGAGTAAAAAAAAATGGTCTGGTAGCATTGGGCTACTTTGACCTTGAATTCATATATCATCCTTAATACCATGATTCAAGCAAGTCGGATAAATAACTCCATGCCCTTTGGGCACAGATTGCTGTACACAGCAGGCACTCTCCAGCAATGCGGATATTCTGTCCAATCTCCTCAGACACAGAGAGACTTTGGGCCAAGCTCAAACCCTCTTATAAACACAGTTGAGACTCCTTCTTTGGTATTCAGCTATTTTAGCTGACATTTGTACTAATTTATCTTTTTTAAAAGTCTGTTCAGCTGGACTGCTGCCTACATCTGGAGCGTGGAAAGTTGTTACGCAGGAGTGCTCTGAACAGACAGATAAGCAACCCCAGCCACCAAAAGCAGAGCCTGTTTGACAACTTCAGCATTTTCAGGCACTGATTACTGGCAGTGACAATCACTTCTAATGTACTCCCTGCCTGTAGGTATTGACGTGTTTGTTCTGATTCTCAGTCTTTGTTTAGGGCTTACTACTGTGATCACTTTTTCTGTCGTAGGTTTGCACATCAGCAATTTAATTACAAAGACAGTTCCCTCTTAAATGTCAGCTTGCTATATTTTTGCTGTCCCTGTAGCCATTAACGCCTTTGTACTGATTCATGGGCATGGTTTTACACAGTAGACCTTGCTACCAACCTTGACGTCAATATTATTTGTCCTTCTCATTTCAAACAGGAAAAAAAATAAAAAGAGCTCCTGTTTTTCCTGAGATACAAAAATGTTTGTGTCACGTTTATGTATGCACATTTACAGTTGTGTGTGAGGAAGACATATATTCATGGAAATGGGGGACATTTATTTTGATGAATGGCAGTATGTTGCTTAGTGATCCATCAGGTCATATCACATTGTCACTAAGCAACAAAATGTGATCTGACAACATTATGAATTCTTTTTCAGGTGTTTACTGGTTTCGTAGAAGTGCAAGTATTTTTTTTGCCCTGACCACTAGTAATTAACTGTAAAAATCCATTTAATGCTTTTATTTTCACTGGTTTTGTGGGTTTTATTCAGTCTCTTCAGTTTGTCATAATTTTTCTCATCTCAGATATCCCAGAAGGCAATGCACTCAGTTGCTCCAAATATGAATTACAGCTAAGTGAAAATAAAAATACTGGTTTTTATCATATTAGGTTTTGTGCCCTTCTAGCTCTTATCACTTATACTAGGAAGTGACAGTCATACACTATGTCAATTCACTTATCAAATTACAAAGGTATTTATAGCTTGGGTCATGGTTTATTAGGTAGAAATAACTGTTTTCATATGGTACAGACTGAAAAGGAACTAGTGAACCAGAAGATGCAGGTAGCTAAATGTAGAATCCCAGAAGCACAGAATGAGTTGAGTTGGGAGTGACCCACAAGAATCAAGTCCAACTCCTGGCCCTGCACAGGACCATCCCCAAAAGCCACACCACGTGCCTGAGAGCATTGTTCAAATGCTTCTTGAACTCTGGCAGGCTGGCGCTGTGACCACTTCCCTGGGGAGCCTGTTCCAGTGCCCAAACACCCTCTGGGTGAAGAACCTTTTTCTAATATCCAACCTAAACCTCCCCTGACACAACTTCAGGCCATTCCCTCGGGTCCTGTCACTCCTGTTCCCTCAGTTCCTCTCCCTCCTCTCCCCCTCACAAGGAAGTTGTAACTGCAATGAAGTCTCCCCTCAGTCTCCTCTTCTCCAGGCTGAACAGACCAAGTGTCCTCAGCCACTCCTCATACAGCTTCCCCTCAAGGCCCTTCACCATCTTGGTTGCCCTCCTTTGGACATTCTCCAATAGTTTAATGTCTTTCTTATATTGTGTCATCCAAAACTGCCCCCAGTACTCGAGGTGAGGCCACCCCAGTGCAGAGCAGAGCAGGACAATCCCCTCCCTTGCCAAGCTGGCGCTGCTGTGCCTGATGCCCCCCAGGACATGCCTGGCCCTCCTGGCTGCCAGGGCACTGCTGACTCATGTTCAGCTTGCCATCAACCAGGACCCCCAGGTCCCTTTCCACAGCACTGCTCTCCAGCATCTCGTTCCCCAGTCTGTCCATACATCCAGGGTTACCAAAGTGCTGAATCCGTCACTTTCCCTTTTTCAAACTTCATATGGCTGGTGATTGCCCAGTCCTTTGATTTGTTGAGGTCTCTTTGCAGGGCCTTTCTGTCTTCAAAGGAGTCAACAGCTCCTCCCAGTTTTGTATCGTCTATGAACTTGCTTAGTATCTCTTCGAGTCATATGTCCAAGTAATTTATGAAGATCTAGAAGAGCACTGGGCATAAGATGGAGCTCTGCGGAACCCCGTTAGTGACAGGTTGCCAGTCTGATGTCACCTCATTCACTGTCACCCTTTGTGCCTGCCCCATGAGCCAGTTGCTTACCCCTCCCATGTTGTGTTTATCCAGCTGAATGCTGGGCATTTTGTCCAGAAGGATACTATGAGAGACAGTATCAAAAGCTTTACTGAAATCCAAAAAGATTACATCAACTGGCTTCCCTTGATTAATTAGATGGGTTATCTTGTCATAAAAGGAAATCAGGTTTGATAAGCAGGACTTTCCTCCCATGAAGCCATGCTGGCTGTGACCGATGACTGCTTTGTCTTTCAGGTGTGTCCTAGGTTACAGTGTAAGGCGTGCTCAAAAGCATGTATTCTATAACCATCTGGCACCAGGTGGGGCAGTGTTTTCCTTGCCTCCTCCCTCTGGGAGCTATCTTTGTTTAATGGGCAATTAAACATTTTTAACTGCCCATGGCTCATAGATAACCGCCTCTGGACAATCTTTTGTTAATGGGCCCATCAATGCCTTATCATCCCATTGTGAGAAGCTCCACCCAGAGGGAGAAACCAAGCATTCCATCCTAAATATAAACTAGGATTCCAAACACCACAGACAGCCTTTTCCCACTGGATTTCCAGAGGACAAGAGCTACCACTGGACTTTCAGACGGAGACCAGACTCTTTTTCTACAGGATCACTGCTTTAACAGGACCACTTCATCTGAACTGCTACCAGCACCCTGGCTGACAGGGTGCCAGGTTGTATTCTGACTTTGTCAGTGGTTCGCTTTTGTACTATTGCATTTATTTTACCTTTTCCCTATTAAATTGTATTTCTGACTTGGAGTCACTGGTTTGCTTTCAAACCTGTACAAGGTGTTTTTCAATACCTCCCAGAATAATCTTCTCCATAACTTTACCAGGTACTGAAGTGAGACTGACAGGCCTGTAGTTTCTGGGGTACTACATCTAGCACTTCTTGAAAATCAGGACATTTGCCAGCTTCCGGTCAGCTGGGACCTATCCAGATTCCCAAGACTACCCAGAAATCATCGACAGAGGTTTTGTAATAACATCAGCTAGCTCTTTGAAGACTCTTGGATGAATCCCATCGGGCCACATGGATTTACAGGGATCCTGCTGGAGCAGCAGATCCTGCACATTTTCAGGGTCCACTGGGACTTGAACATTCTCGCAGTCATGGTCCTCCAGCTCAGGACGCTGGGATCCCCTTGCTTTGTCAGCCGTGTTGAAGATGGACATAAAGAATGTGTTAAACACCTCTGACCTTGTCCCTGTCCCTGTTTGTGAGGTGACCACCCTCATCCTGTAGTGGGATGATGTCATTTTTACACTGCCTACTGCCATTAGTATATATGAAAAAATTTTTGTCCTCCATGTTTCTGGCCAGGTTCAACTCCTGTTGAGCTTTGGCCGTAAGAATTTTCTCCCTACAGTGGCAAGCAGTATCTCCGTATTCTTCCCATGAAATCTGACCTTGCTTCCACTGCGCATACACCTTCCTTTTTTGCCTTATTTCCAAGGAAAGAATTCTCTTCAGCCAAGCCAGCCTACTGCCTTGCCTGCTTGACCTCTGACATTTGGGAATTGTCACTCCTGTGTCATTAGGAGGTGATGTTTAAAAAGTGACCAGCACTGAGGGACCCCAGCACCTGCAAAAACATTTTCCCAGGGGATCTTACTTTCTAATTCCCTGAGCAGCCTGAATTCCACTCTCCTCATGTCCAGAGTTGAGGTTTTGCTGGCACTTTTCCTCTTGTCAACAGGGATTTTAAACTCGATCACTTCATGGTCACTGTGGCCAAAATGGCCACCTATGTCCACTTCACTCATGAGATCCACTCTGTTGACAAACAGCAAATCAGGGACGGCATCTTTCTAAGCTGACTCTCTTAGGAGTTGTTCCATAAAGTTGTCATCCAGGTATTTCAGGAGTCTTCTGGCCTGCGCTGTACCAGCTCTGTGATGCTCCCAGTTAATTTCTGCCAAGTTGAAGTCCCCCATTAGGACAAGGGCAGTTGACTTGGAAGCGTCCCTTGGTTCCCCAAAGAATAATTCATTGGCGTCATTGTCCTGGCTAGAAGATCTACAGAAGATTCCCACGGTGACATCCGCATTATATGTTACTCCTGCGATCCACTTGGTCCTTCTTCCAAACCACCCCTTTTCAAAATTTGGAAGATATTTTTCTCATATGAACATTTTCCCTCTTCATACAAGCAGCAGGCCATGTACTTTTTGGAGTGCATGGCTGACTCAGGTGCTACTCAGCCTTTCAGGCGTCCTCCTGCAGAAATGTCCTGTGACTCACAGGAGTGACCATTATGATCCAATTATTAAAATTATTAGAGAGATACCTCTGTCTGAATTAAGGTACAAATGACACCATATGCCCAAGTCAATAGTACAGATTTTATTTAACAGTAAATGAGGGGGAGAGAAAGAGAGAGGGGAAAGGATGGGAGGGGGGAAGAGAAAGAATGTCAAAGAAACATATTAAGTAGAAAAAAGGTATCACCACTCTGTAGATTCTGATGACACCCTGTTGCTCCTCTTCTGGTCTCATTGGTTGCAGACTGTATCCATCGAGTGGTGGAGGGAAAGAGCCCACAAAACTCCCATACTGGTCCATTAGCACCAGTCTCTTACAGCACCTGGGTGGGTACTGCAGGTGGTCAAATGTAGCAGTTCAGCTTCTTACACTTGTGGATACATTCCTCTCCTTTGACCTGGAATATTTGGACAATAGTACCACCTTATCTTACCTCAAGGTTCTTTTGCCATCCAAATTAGGAGGCATTTTCAGGAAGGGGTGGGCTTCAGTAGATGAGCAGCTGTTTCTTTGCTGTTTGTTACAGTGGACAAAAGACTTTTGGTGATCTTAACAATGATTAAGCCATTAACCATTTCAGTCTCTGACAGTGACTCCAATGTAGAGCCATCAATTAGCTTGAAACCTTTGGAAAATGTGAATTATTTGGTAGGAAAGCTCATATAGCTCTAACTTGCTCAGAAATCTCCAGCTGTCTCCCTCTGCCTTCCTCTGTGTCATCCTGAGCAGCAGGACAACAGAAGTGCTGGTTTTCTGGGGTGGACAGAGACCAGCATGGTGACACTCACCTCCCTTACCTAGCTTGTGGATTTCACAGAGCCCCCTTTGGCTTTATGTCCTATGTTTCAGGGAAAAGTTGAGAAACAAAAGTGAATGTTTCATGTTTGGGGTCCTCTTGGGTCACTTGGCCAGAAGACACTTGCTCATCTTAACTGAGGCTAAGAATAAGGTAAATATTAATTTCAGGTGTCATGGTGATGAACCATGCATGGAATAGGGATGTTGCTAAGAATAGAATTGCTGCCTTCCAGTTAAAAAAAAAAATACTAATAAAAGTTTTGAAGGGCAGGAGTAACCATTAACTAAGCTGGCACTCTCCCAGCCTTTGCTTGCACAATTTCAGTCTTGGTTCTGGTCAGGCTTTCTGAGCATTATTGGAATATAAATGTCACCTAAATGAGTAACAAATCAGGCATCCCCTGCCTGCTGAGAAGTAGAATCACCTGTCCGAAAAGAATTCACTTGAAACTAGGGCAATTCTACATTTCTTTCAAATGGGCAAGCATTGGCATTGCCCTCAAATAGTGCCGTCTGTGTGGGCGATAGGCATTCTATTTGAATTAGTGCTGCCAATATGATTTCACTGCTGTGGTCTACACTGCTTATCTTGCATGCTCATGTGTGCTGCTGTGTGAAGCTGATCCAGGTAAAGTGAGCCTGCTGTGCCTTTGTCACATCTCCCTCACCTCCTGCATCTCGGTCCTCTGCTGCAAACTGTGAAGGTGAGAGATGGTGGCAACTGTCCTGAGCGTAACTTGGGTGGGAGCAGAGAGTGCAAGGAGCGCCATCAGCTCCGATGGATGGCAAACCTGCCCTGCAGCCTCACTGACCCTGGGCTGAAAAGGTTAATAATTGCAAGAGGGCTGATGTCATCTTGCAGGAAACAGTGTTGTGAATGCATCAAACAGCACAGTGTGGCAGCACTTTCCACATGATCCTAGGGCAGTCACTGCTTCTGGTCCTCCCTTTACCCCGGAACGGTGTTTTTTTCAGGATAGCTCATTAGGATTTGACTTGTTCAGTGCAGCACAGGCAAACAGCTTCTTATGGGGAGGCACCTCTTTTTATGCATCCCCTCCCTGAAAAAGCACTATCAATACACAATTACTTGTGTCTCCTGTCTTGCAAGATCATGTTAACTTCACCATACCTCTCTGAAAAAAAACCCCAAAATAAATGCATTGAGTACAGAAGCTTTGCTATACAAAGTGTTGTAAATCTGAAGGTACCTGTCTCTTCCCATGGATCAGAGTGGAAATCTAGTGCAACAGTGCTCGACTTATCTTTCACTCTCCTTCTTGCTTTATCCATCTTCTCTTCTTGTCAAACAATGAAAAGTGAAATCCTGACTGATTTTAAGATCTATGTTTTAAAACTCATGTTTAGACTCCTTAGACAGGCTCATTGGGCACCATTTGCCAAAGTCCTTCTCAATTTAGCCTGCTGGTTTCAAGAGTCTTCAAGGAAGTATAAACTCTTGTAATTTATGTAGTTTAAACTGATACAATTTTTTTATGTGGTAGGAAGCTCTAAGTTATTCCATCACGGATTCATTTCTACATCCATCTTTAGAGTTCAGAATATGCATCTCAGAGAGAGAGAGGGCAGAGAATCCAAACTTCGCTCTTTTATACCTGCAATAGCTTAGAAAGGGTTGAATTGGACTGGATAGCATTGGACTAGACTGGACTGGACGTGATTGGATTGGATGAGATTGAGAGTACCTAGCCATCTTTAAATAGTAGGGCTTGTTCTAGGAAAGGAAGAGAAATGCAGAAGCAGCCGTGTCAGCTGTCATACAGTTCCGTAGATGTCCGACTGATGGAGAATGCTACAGGGCATGACCCACCAATACTGCACTTGGGAAGTGAGAAGAAACTTCTTGGTGCTATTCTGGTTCCTGAGGCTTGCTGTCTACACTGATAATATTAAAGCAGTGTCAGGCCACAGGCTCCAGCACCTGTAATCACCCATCTTGTTGGGCATAGTCATTACCATTTTGGCCAGGGCTGACTTGCACTGTCTTAGTCAGGTCTAGATTTAGTGTGGGGCTGGGGGGTGGTTTTCAGCAGGCTGCCTGTTTGATACCCTGTCATCATGGAGGCCAAGGGAGTGGTAAAGTGGCTATAGGCTGCTCCAGGGCCAAGGAAAAGTCCCATGAACATTTCATCTGCTGGAACGGATGCAATTATGGTGTTGGAACCACACCTGATTTCTTGGAATAATTTGCATATTTGATGTAATCACCAGTCTAATTAAAATTGATTGCAAGCACGTTTACATTTGCTGGGTCTTACACATTGAATATTGCTGACCATCATCCATCTTTCAACGCTTTGATGACCCGAGCCAGCCTGAGATGCAACAACAGCTGTCATGAAAGACAAGCACTCTGCCAAGCTCCTTCTTGGACTTGATGGGAGAAGTTGTTTCTAAAAGACTCTCCAGCATAGGTTTACACAAGGGGTTTTATTTCTTTTTGAACTGTCTTTGCAAGTTTTAATAAAATGTTTCTCCTGCAAACAGCTTTCTGGCTAGGGGCACAAGTTTCTAACATATATAAAAAGAATCAGTCAGTGGAGTTTTATCACTTCTCCTGGGGTTTTGTACTGAAGAGCATTGAAAAACATTTAAGAAGTAACAGCAGAAAAAAAGGAGATTGTTTTTTTTCAGCAGTAGAAAGGAGTGCATGAATCCCTCTGCCTGTGCTTCAGGACAGACTAGTGCCTAAATTCACCCTGGAGCAAAAATTTTCTTGTGTCCAAACAATTTCAAACTTAGAGGGGGGAGGAAGAAATTGGACAGATCAGCAAAGGACCATCACTTGATAAGTAATAGCAGTAATAGTAACAAGGCAAAAGTACTTGCAATGTTTTAGCTGTCACCTATTAATGAACTAGGGGTGTTGGTCAGCCACCAAGCTGCCAACAGACACTTCTTGCCCATATGTGAAAGAAGCTCCTGCTGGGATTGCTAAGTTGGAAAAAGGTTTCTGTGAAATAAATCACTGTGAGTGGCACATGGGAATTTTGAGGAACGTGTATCTATTTTAATCCAACTTTCTTCTTGTATTTTTGTGACTTCAAACCCCTTTTTATACCTTTAAAGTCACAGCTTTTGCTTGTGGTTTTTATTCTTTATCCTGGAGGAGCAAGCTAATCAAAAGAGTCCCAAAGCTTTCTGTCCTGTGCTTAAATCTTTGTGAGAGCTAAATTGCCTCTCATATTGTGATGGGTTGAGCCTGAGCTGATGGACAGCTCGTTTG